>CM040456.1:4855294-4868661 GCA_022758105.1 Pangasianodon gigas | reverse complement strand
GGGGAGAGAGAGAGAGAGAGAGAGAGAGAGAGAGAGATCCTGCCCTCCTTCTCCTTAGTGCAGAGGCAGCGCGAGTCCCTGCAGCATTACCGGAGCTCCGAGTGTCTCATCATCAAATCCAACACCGAAAGCGTCGCGTGCAGCCGGATAAGAGAGTCACGTTATTTCTGCACAGCGGGATTTGGAGATTTTACATCAACAAGAGGACAAAGAGTAAACTTTTTTTTTTTAATCTTCGCTTTTCTTTAGAAAAAAAAAAATCGTTTGCGAGAGATAAGGAGAAACTTACCAGAGACAATTTCCACATTTGCAAAGAAAAAAAAAAAAAAAAAAAAAAAAAAGTTTATATATATATAAATATATATATGCGTAAAAATTGTTTTTAATCAGTGAGGAAATTTTTTTACCCCCAATTCTGCTTACTAAAAGCCGCAGATCCGATCCGATTTGAGCTTTTCGTTATTTCCGAGTCGCTTGTCTCGGGTACAGTGTTTTCATTCTCGTCCTGTGGATGTTTTTTGCCTCGGATCAGTAAGGCCATCATAGATGAGCCATCTAGAGACTTTGCGCATCATCATCCTCATCATTCTTATCCTCCTCCTCTTCCTCTGCTCCTTTTCGACTCGACTTGAGACTTCCGAACTCTATAAATCGAAGAAGGAGGAGTCTTAACTTCTTTTTTAAGGGTGGGAACTTTGATTTTTTTTTTATTTTTTTTTTTTGCTCGGGCGAGTTGTGATGATGATGATGATGATGTCTGTGAACAGCAGTAGCAAGCAGGCGTTCGTCATGCCTCACACCTCTTTACCCGAGCCCAAGTACTCGTCCTTGCATTCTTCTTCTCTTCCGACTTCTTCTTCGTCTTCTTCAGCCTCATCCACCTCGTCCTCCACTTTGACTTCCGACTCGCAGTCGTCGTCCTGCTCGTCCTCTCGCCACAGCAGCATCAGCACGAGCATCATCAGCACCAGCATCAGCAGCAGCGCGAGCTCGGAGGCAATGCGCCGTGCGGGTCTCCCGACCCCACCGGTATGTAACTTCACTTCATAATCACAGCTTAAAAACCACAATTTGGCAGCGCAGTTTTTTTTCCCCCTATTTTATTATTCATGTTTTTTTCATGTCTTCTCTGGAGCAAATCAGTCCTCCATTTCTCCCCCTCCTCCCGTCTTAACTTTATGCATGCATTCAGTCCTGTTTGCCTTTTTTTTTGTATTAATTTTTATGACCTGGGATGTTGCATGTGTCTTGTAGGATTTTCTTTTTTAACATGCTGGAAATGTTGTTAAAATCTCAGAGTGGTGTGCGAATCCGCCCCCCTCCCCTCCATCCTTGCTGACAGTTATATGTACGCCCTCCATTTTTTTTTCTCTTTGCAATTGCAGAGCAACATATTCGGCGGCTTGGATGAGAGTCTGCTGGCCCGCGCCGAAGCTCTGGCGGCGGTGGACATCGTCTCACAGACCAAAAGTCACCACCAGCACCAGCAGCACCACCACCACCCTCACCACCCTCCGCATCCTCACCAGTCTCACCCTCCACCTCACCACAGCCCCTTTAAGCCGGACGCGACATACCACGCCATGAACGCGTTGCCGTGCACCTCCTCGACGTCCTCGTCCTCGTCGTCCTCTTCGTCCGTGCCAATCTCTCACCCGTCTGCGCTGGGCGGCGGCGGGAACGGAGGCCACCACCATCACCATCATCACCACCACCACCATCACCCCCAGCCTCACCAAGCGCTGGAAGGGGAGCTCCTCGAGCACCTCAGCCCGGGCCTGGCGCTCGCAGGTGCAGCCATGGACGGCTCGGTGGTGTCCACACCGGCGGCCCACATGGCCGGCGTGAACCACCCCATGCACCAGGCAGCCATCAACATGGCGGCGGCGGCGGCGGCACACGCTCACGCCCACGCCCACGCGCACGCCCACGCGCACGCCCACGCACTCCCGTCGGCGCACCACCTGGGCTGCCCGAGCGACGTGGACGCCGATCCGCGGGACCTGGAAGCGTTCGCCGAGCGCTTCAAGCAGCGGCGCATCAAGCTCGGCGTCACGCAGGCGGACGTGGGCGCGGCGCTCGCCAACCTCAAGATCCCAGGCGTGGGCTCGCTCAGCCAGAGCACGATCTGCCGCTTCGAGTCGCTCACACTGTCGCACAACAACATGATCGCGCTCAAGCCCATTCTCCAGGCGTGGCTGGACGAGGCCGAGAAGTCGCACCGCGAGAAACTCAGCAAGCCCGAGCTCTTCAACGGCGCCGAGAAGAAGCGGAAGCGCACGTCCATCGCGGCGCCCGAGAAGCGCTCCCTCGAGGCCTACTTCGCCATCCAGCCGCGACCCTCGTCCGAAAAAATCGCCGCCATTGCCGAAAAGCTGGACCTCAAAAAGAACGTAGTGCGCGTCTGGTTCTGCAACCAGAGGCAGAAACAAAAACGCATGAAATACTCAGCGTGCGTGTAAAAAAAATAAAGTTTCACTCTTTTAAAAGACTTCACGAACTGTTTGTATAACATTTCTTATCCTCACATCTTCTTTTTTTTATTTTCCCCTGAATCATCCATGACTCGTGCACTGAAGCAGACTGTCACTCTGACTGAAAACACCAAAATCACTGTCACGTCAAAAGAGGATGTGGAGGCATTTTTAAAGGACCGGACCAAGTAAGACCTTGTTTTTCCCCTTTTGATATTTAACATGGTCAGGATTTCAGATGAGTGTGACTCTCTAAAGCCTCAATCAAATTGGTTTTTGGGCAATTTTCCGTGTAGAAGAGCTAAGGATGGACGGTAAATATATGAAATAGTAATGAATGAAAAAGTCGCGTCAAAAAAAGAGGACAAAATATCCACAAATAAGACTTTTTATATTAATTATATGAGGAATAATATTAGACTAAGGATGAAGGCGAAATTGAAGAGGTTGAAATTGTTTTGATTGTTGTAGTCCTTTCTGGATCAACCTGTCAACATGCCATGAAAATCAACCACCTGACAGCTTATTATTATTATTATTATTATTATTATTATTATTATTATTATATGGTGATCAAATGCAATACAATTTCTAGTGGATGGTTGATTTAGCTGATTTAGTTAAATAAAGATTTATCTTTATTTCTTTTAATTCCACCTCTTCGATTTCAATACTCATCACAGTCCTAATCAAAGAATAAATAGTTTTGTATTTCTCGCTAAATATTTAGTGCGTAAAAAATTAAAAAAATTAAAAAAAAATTAAAAAAAAAAAAATCGAATAACCTGAACTTTTAGGCGAAATAAATGTTGCTAAGGCTATGGATACTGAAGGAAAAAAAAAAAGGTTAAACTGTGTGCCAACCATGTGGATTTGTTTGAACCAAATCTCAGCTGCAATACGCCTGCGCTCTAGTTTCTTATGAACTATTTATCATGTGAGGTAATGTTTACTTCATTACATATTTATTGGGATTCCCTCCTCGTCTTTTTTTTTTTTTTTTTTTTTTTTCTTGAGAAAATCATATTCTGAGTACAAAACAGCGTGGTCTCTACAACAAGCAGAGGGGAGGGGGGATGCTTAAAATAAGCCACTTTATTTATTATGATTATTATGATTATTATTTTTCATTTTTTTCCCCTGATACCAACACAATTAACAGAGATATGATTTCCCCCCCTATTTGAATGACCTTTATGTTGTATGTTCTTTGGTAATTTATTTGTACAAAATGGACGCGTATCATGATGAATTCATGGCTTGTTACATTCACCGTGTTTGGTAAATGTTTTCTTTATGGAACAAAAAAGAAAAAAAAGATCCGTTTCATGGAAAGTATACGTGTATAATGTAAATAAATCATTGGGTCGATCGAACACATGAGATATTATCCGTATTTGCTGTATTGCTGTTTTAGCTGCGGTCAAACTTCTCTCTGTAATGTCTGTTGCTTTAGGTTTACTTGTCCAGTTTATTTATTTATTTTTTTAAAAAGAAAATTGATTTTAGGATTACATCCATGTATATTTTAAGTTTTCGTTTAATAACTGAATTGACCTGTGTTTCATTAAAGAACAAACATTTTAACATTTTATTTTAGTTCTCAGTGGCTTCCTTTATCCTCCAACTGAGCTCACTATATATATATATATATATATATATATATATATATATATATATATATATATATATATATATATATATATAGATAGATATATATGATATATTGGGTTGAGCGCTTGTGCTGAATAATGCTTGGGAAAACATCTTTTTAGCTGAGTGTTGCATGTCGAGTGCATTGCTTAATCCTCCTCTTGCCTTTTTTTTGTATCCACGTCTTCATACAGGAAGTAGTTTGTTGGGGGGGGGAAAGGTATCTCACGTGGGTATTGTACACGGTAATTTAAAAGCTATAACATGCATTTGATACGTATATTTCTTTTCCCTCAGAACGACTTTGCTTAAGGCCAACTTGCTGCTTTAGCTGAGAGTGAATGCTGATATTCTATTAGAGTCTAATGATGGAGTCTATAGAGATCTGAGGGGAGGTCCCTAGAGCGCGAGCGCTGCCAGATGTCAGCCCTCCAGAAAAAAAAAAAAACACCAGGTCTCCATTTTAATCCACAGTCTGTGCATTTCTCAGTCTTCCACCACCGACACACGGGCGGCCTTTGAAACCTAGCAAGATTAAAAAAAAAAAAAAAAAAAAAAAAAAAAAAAAAAAAAAAAAAAAAAAAAAAAAAAAAAAAAAAAAAAAAAAGAATGAAAGAGAGAAATGGGACTGGAGTGTCATCACTGTCTTGGGATTGCTTTCAGGACCCTGGACAGCAACCGGAATACTTTACTCACAGAAAAGAAACAAATGTTTTGTTTTCTTTTGTTTCCCCCCCTCATGATGATGCACCAGCTAGTACACCCTAGAGCTGTGGTTAGTACATTCTACTACTGTGATTAGTCCATTCTCACATCCAAACCCTTGTAATCATCACATCTTTTGGACATAATATAAAATATAAACATTCATGCAACGCCGGAAATGCAACCATTTTTTTTTAAAACCCTTTCAACACACTTGAATTATTTTGCATGCACCAAACCTATAAGGCATAATAATATGGTGTATAAAATTAATCTAAAGGTTATTTATACACAAGGGATCTGGGATTTAGGGTTAAAAAATAGTAATAAATCAAATAAATTCAACAACAACAACAACAACAACAACAATAATAATAATAATAATAATAATAATAATAATAATAATAATAATAATAAGCATGTCGTAGTCAGCAGTCCAAAAGCTTTGAGAAAAAAAGAGGTATATACATTTTTCCAACAAACACTTTCTTCTTCGTTGGTCTGAGAAGGCTAATGGTCAATATATGTCTGTGACGTCACTTGTAAATAAGAAATTAGCTCCAAAAACATGTATTCCTATTAAACAGTGTGTCTAAACTGCTGTTAGTAACCTAATTTTCAACATCTTGCTGTGTTTTATGCTACTTACTGTTGGTTTTGGACACACTAACAATGGTGGCCAGATTTCCTGACAGTAGCTAAATTATATACTTCACATATAATTACAGTCTCTTGTTAACCCTTGTGTTCTTGGGTTAAAATGATCCGTTTTAAAAATGGAGCAAGAGCTGAAACTGTTTTGTAACTTTATGCTCTTGGCTCATTTTCTTTAATGAACATATGAAAAATAGGTTGATTTTACTTTTTTGGTGCATCTTCTTTATCCAACCTCCACCTCCCATGCATTTCATAAGTAATAAAATAGTAATAGTAATAAAATTTCAATTTACACCCATTGGTTTTTTTTATTTTTATTTTTTTTAAGCAAAATTAAAACTAATGGATGAATTCACTCTAGGTAACATCACTTCTAGGTCTTATACACTCATACCTTATCACACACACACACACACACACACACACACACACACCTGCTGGTGAGAACATCCCCAGACAGCTCCCCAAAAACAAAGCTAAACCTAAAAAACATATTCTTGAGTAGAAAGGTGCATGATGCCTGATGAAAGTGAGCATTTGGAGTTTTATTTAATCCACATTATAGACCAGTTCCAGGTTGAGCAGGTTTTGTCTGAAGTGCTTGAGATGCTGGATCTGCTCTGGATTTGTGTTACAGATTTGAATGCAGTGTGATTTTAATGGCGTGTGTTTTGGCTAGTTAATGAGGTCGTGTAATAGAATTAAGAGGAGGATTTATTTAATCAGATGGAGGATGGAGATGTCATCGTGCGCGCGAGCCTCAGAGCTGTGCAAGCCCTCTCATCAATTCTAATCAGCTTTTAACGAAGAAATCAGTTCTTCTAAACGAGACGATCACTTCATTCGCTAATAAGAACGAATTATTAAATTACACATCGGATTATGAAGCGCGCATAATTATACTAGCAGTGAGTGAGCGTGTAATCAAGTGAGAGGGTTAATTACTCTCTCTCTCTCTCTCTCTCTCTCTCACACACACACACACACACACACACACTTCCATGGTACGCTGCATGTGACCGCACATGTCATGTGACCTCTTTATGGTTTCTTTTGACCCAGGTGACAACACAGCTGTAAACGTGCACGCGCCTCACGTGCACTTAAAAAAAAAAACCCGCATTAACAATACTAAAATAAAAAAAGAAACAAAACAACAGAGCTGATGCCCCGCCCCTCGCCCCGCCCAGCCCCGCCCCTTTGTTATAATTATATCTTGTGTTTTTATTTTTCTCTCCCGCCTCCCCTCTTCTTTCACATGAAGCCTGATGATGAATATTTGATGAAGCCGGGGACTGGCGGTGCTCCGCCCTGGGGACCCGCAACTAGAATATTTTAACTGTACATTTAAAGGCCAAACGCACGTGGCGAGCTCGTGCTGCCGGAAGTGTGCCTCTCTTCTTCTTCTGCTTCTTCTTCTACTTCACGAACATGACTGATTAAAAATGATAATTAACACATCTGTATAAGCGGCAACACTTCTGTATTTATTTATTTGTTTGTTTGTTTGTTTGTTTGTTTGTTTGTTTGTGCATTAAAAGCTAAGCAGTGTAAATAATGTCTGCCTCATTGCCAGCGTTAGATACTATAGAGAAATACGCAGGGCTTAATTTTTGTTTTTTTCTGTTTTGTTTTAATTTTTGTCCATTTTTTTGTGCCTCCCTACAGTCGCACATTTGAGGGCGCGAGAGAGGCTCTGCTGTTGTAACACGGCTTTATGTAATATTCATTAAACTGAGTGGTTATTAGTTTGTGTACTGAGGGCTGTAAAGAAGAACAAGCTCATTTGGTGAAAAAAAAAAAAATATATATATATATTATTCATTTCTAGCACAAATGATTCCTTTATAATTTTTCAATCTATGATTATTTTCCAGCTTTTTTTTTTTTTTTAAGCTAACCTAAAAAATCATCACATCAAGCAAGCAAAAGTGTTTTTACATTAACCCAGGCCTACATTTACATGATGTCTATTGCTGAATAGACAAACTAGCAGACCTTTTATGTGATTATAATTTTTCACAAATTTTCATAATTAATTATTGTAAATAAACGAAGTTTCTTCCTGATTCGGTTCATTCAATAATAAGTTATCACATTAATAAATATTAATAAACCACAGAGAATTTATAACACGATTTTTGTGAATCTCAGAAATATAGTCACCAAGACATGTACTAGAATGAAATAAATAAAGCCTATAAACAATTTTATATTTGTTGCTAATATATATTTGGGTTTGTTCCACGTCAGATGTCCTGAATATTTGTCCACTTTTGCGCCCTGCTGATTAAAGTCATCATTGTGTTCAAATAGATGTGTTCAGAAGCAGAGGCCTGCGCTGATTAAATATTTAAGAGTTCAGGATGGTGGGCCTTTCCCTTTCTCTCCGCACCAGAAATCAGCTTTATACAGTAATTAGAGAGAGAAAAGTCAAGTGCGCTGCGTAAAAACGGTGGAGTGCTGAAAATACATACACACAAACACACACAACTACAATATACAACACAATACACACTAACCTATATATCAAACATTTCCATACATTTTCATAATATCATATAACACGATTGTTGAATCATTTTGATGCAGGATTTAATGCGACCAAAATTCATCATAATAATAATTCTATAAAATAATTGTATAATTTAATAATAATTTAAATTAAACAATGGTCAGTTTAACTTAAAAAAAAATGAATCCTAGTAGTGACAATTAATTTTTTTTAAGATTAATACTTATTTTTAACATTAGGAAAAACAAAACAAACAAACAAACAAACAAACAAACAAAAAAACAAAGTAAATGATGTGAAATAAAAAAAAAAATCAACATTGCGTCATGATTTGTAGATATCAGCACGACTCTCTCTCTCTCTCTCTCTCTCTCTCTCTCTCTCTCTCTCTCTCTTTCAGTTTATACTACAGAACAGAATCATTTACATAAAGTCCTTAAGGCAAATAACTGTTGGGGGGCTCTAATTTATATCTGATCGAAAATTAGCCGTCATTATGCGCTCCATTAGGCGCCTCTTTAATGTGCTTCTGAGCGCCATTTGTCAAGCAGCTTGTTAATATCCTTCAACTCTTTAAAGTCGAGAAGCTCATTAGAGCCTCTGAGCCCATAGTATTGATGCTATTTTGCAAAAAAAAAGAAAAGAAAAAAAAAATCTCAAATGAGGCTAAAAAAACGCTTAAAAAACGTATGTATTCTCACTATTGGACTTTCTCCAACACACACACACACACACACATACACACACACACACACACACACACACACATATATATATATATATATATATATATATATACACACACACATACATACACACACACACACATATATATGTATATATATAGTCCTAGTAGTACAGTACTATTTTGTTCCCAGGTTGAATAAAAGTCCTTATTGTGGTTTGTACCTTTCCTGAACCTGTCAGTCCTAATTTGCTGTCCAGCTTACCTCAAGAAGAACCCTGGAGCATTCTCCTTTTTTTTCCATTGTGTCATATATGATGTAATATCAATAAAGAAGCCCCCATGGTGCAAAGCAGTAGAGAAATAAAAGTATGAGTGAATGAATAAACAGCGAGATGAACAGACAGCTTATCCCATGTGGAAACATGGATGGCTTGTTCACTTTTATTTTATTTTATTTTATCATTAGTAATTGTTTATGAGGAGACTGAATTAGTGTTAGTCATTATCTAAATTAATAGTATACATTAATAACGTTATGTTAATATTGCCAAATATCTAATCTGAAATCTGATTATATATCGTAAATCTGTAGAGGTCTATCAGTGTCACGTATTAGACATCAATTCCTAGCTAAGAAGTGTGTATATAAATAATGAATACATTTATTTAACAACATTTACTAATTTAGCTTGATAGTACATCCTTGTAATGCATATTCTTTCTTTAAAACCTCATGAGATAAAACCTCAATAGTTCATACTGCGGGACTTTTTCCCAGCCTAATTTTTATTTAAGAAAATCATTTAGTTTAGTTATTTGATATATTTCCATAATCATGATTGGTATCAAGTAAAGTTTGCAGGGTAAATACAACTAAGTAGAAATCTAAATGATCACTGTTTGGGTCTCAAGTGGATATTGTAGGTGTTTCCCATTTCTCCCATTTTTCATTATTAGTAAAATATTTGTATACTTCTAGAAAAAGAGCACTAACCTGGACTGAATTTCCTAAAAGCTATGCAGAGTTCAGAGCATCTCAACTGGGAGAGAGAGAGAGTTCAATGTGATGCTCGTTCTACCATTTAACCATTATGCTGCAATGCTTTCAGGAAACTCGGACCTGTACCATTCCTATTGCTGGGGTGGTATGCTCAAGTCTACACCTTGTGTAACTTTAATACATATACTGTATCTTTAAATATAGTGTATCTTTAAACATTTAGTCTAAAAAGGAATTATGGTCCATTTACGTACCTTAAATAGCTTTAAAGGTACACCATGTCCACATTTACAGGTGAAAGCACATATTAAATGTACAAAAGTTAAGGGTACCACCCCAGTGACAAGGAAAGGTACAGTTTAGTACCCTTTTTCTGAGAGTATAACACTCCAATTTAATCCACTTTTAATCCACTGTCTCAGTACAACAATATAATGCATATATCAACTCATAAATGATTGCTTTTCAATACAAACCACTTCTTTGTAAGCATTTATCAGACAATTAAAAATATTGGTAACACTTAGGGTACAAATTTAGAAACTTATATTTAGGAATACAAGATTCATAAGTAAAGCACCAATATTGTGCTGATATTGTCAAATAATTGCTGTATTTCACTACTTCCTGTGTACACACAGTTATTAGCATTATTACAAGTACGGTACACAACAGTAAGGTCAGGACATTGGGAAGGAAAAGAAACGCCGAGACAGGACAATATAGTGTCTTACACACCTACTGTGTCTTATACACTCTCAGAAATACAGGTACCAAACTGTACTTTTCCTTGTGGCTGGATTGGTACCATCCAGCAGCCATGTTTTGTACCATTAGTACGTGTCTTTGACCTAGGAAATGTTGTTGGTCCAATTATGTACCTTAAATCATTTTAAAGGTATATACGTAGATACATATTAATGTAAAGGTACTTGATAGTACGCTAACCCTAATCCAGCGATAACTAAAAGTACAGTTTAGTACCTTTATTTCTGAGAGAATAGGCTTATAGGAAGATGTTATCAAATTATTTTATTATTTTATTGTTTAAGCAGTGGAAGTGTGCCAAGAAAGGGGTCCAGGCATCTAGATATGATTTGCTTCTGCTTCTTTATTAGCTCTCATGTAGATATAAAAGTGCTCCTGCATATCCAAGGAAAGTCTCACAGCTTAATGTATGGTTCCTATGTTTCTAAAATCACATGCTTGGTGCCTGTGGGTTGGAATCCACGCTTCTTTATTATTGCTTAAAAAACCAGGGCTGCAGCTTCCTCGGGGCGAAAGCAATAACGCGGGTAATTAGAATGCTAAAGACAGATGTAAATAAAGGCAATGAGACAGCGGTGAGGGATGAGGCAGCCAGGGTCAGGCTCTCATCTAAAAAACCCCAGTTGGTAGTGAATGACAGGACAGCCGGCCCCGTGCCAGAGGCCCGGGGCTACTGCGCTACACCACGATGCTCCAGTGACTCCAACGAGCTTGATAGAGAGGCTTTACCCGGTGCATAAACACACCAAATGCGTTTTTAAGCATCAGCCTTTAGATTAATGCATGCACGAAATGAGCCGTCATTAAGGTGCTGGGTGAAATATCGTGAGCAGTCAGTCTTAATTGATGTAGCATCACATTAATGGAGGGAAATTAAAATGCAGCGAAATGTTTGCTTGTCAATCAACTGGGAGACATGCATCACATGGCAAACAAGCTCCGACACTCTGAGAGTGTGCTTGTATTAGTTTAATGATGGTCTAACTGTTTTTGTGGGAAGAATCTGTACACCGGTTAAAAGGTTTTTAATGAGGAATCTGAGGAATGCACCTGCTTCACCCTTTTAGTCTAAGATGGAGCTTTCAGAGTCATGTTTTATGTTTGATCCAGCGGTATGACAATTATTCTGGGACCTCGCAATCTAATCTAAAATCATCTTTTTCCTGTAAGAATTGTAACAACTGATGTAACAATTGATGAATTTACATGGTCTTAATTGGACAATTTAATGGCATATTTCTGTACAGATGATCATGTGATTACTCCCTTCTTACAGACTCCTGTATAGACATAATTAAAATATACATCAGAACTCTGAATGCTCCAAAATGTATATTATGCAACAGTGCTGATGAATTCTCAAATCTCAAAAGACAAACTTGCCAGACAAACATTGTTTCTGTAGTGACAACTCATTCACAGGGACTTGTATGGCAAAAATAGATTAAAAACCTGTGTAATTGTTGATATGGTGACGTTTCCTGTAAGGGGATGTTTATTTAACAATTTTGGAAGGAGTCTCCAGTGTCAATGCTTTGTAAGAGTCAGAGTTAAAGATGACGACACAGCAAAGTCTTCAGGCTAGAGGACTTTGTGCTTTCTGGTTTCTCTGTAACATGACAAGCTGTGTTTTTTGTCTTATTAACTTCAAAAGAGAAAAAAACCCATAAAACTTTAAACATAACTATAAACAGATAAAAAGTATGATGTCTCATTCAATAAAAATATGCAATCATTGCCAAATTGCTGTGGTATAAGAGGATTAAAACACTTTAAGACATGCTGTTATTGGAAGAGAATCAACTTCAGGGTGAAAACAGTTGATTATTTTCCTATAACAGCATGCTGCATCATGTTTTATTCCTTAATTCATACATTATACAGAATACATAGAGCTCTGATATAGCTCAGTTTTGTGTGCATCACTATACACGCTGAACTTTCACCTTTTTTTAAAGCAGACTTGATCCTCTGTATATCACAGCGATTCACTCCAGTGGCCTGCTTCACCTATTTTATACACGCTGGTGTTTTATTCATGCACACCTAAAAAAGAGTGCTGTTAAAAGAGATTTCAATCCCTCAGTCCACTAATGAGAAGCTCGTGGGAACTTCACCTGACATTCCCATTAGGACAGTGATCTTTCTCTGTTTCACACTTTCTGCTCACAACAACTCTAACCACATGATAACAAAACACTGACCTGAGAATTTAAGGCAAAATGGGACACCAATCACCAGGTGTAAAATAACAAACCGTATCTCTTAGCTGCGTGCAAAAGGCTCAACACCATTACTACTATTACTACTATACTACTACTATTGCTATTCCTACTACTAATATTACTATTACTCCTCCTCCTCCTCCTCCTACCACTACTACTACTACTGATAATAATAATAGTAACAGTAATAATAATAATAAGAAGAAGACTAACAATACTATACCTCCTCCTTCTTCTATTAGTCCTACTACTACTAATAATAATAAGATTAACACTACTACTATTACTATTACTCCTCCTCATCCTCGTCCTCCTACTAGTACTACTACTACTGTTACTACTGCTCCTCCTCCTTCTCCTCGTCCTACTACTACTAATAATAATAATATTAACAATATTACTATTACTATTACTCCTCCTCCTCCTTCTATTAGTCTTACTACTACTAATAATAATAAGATTAACACTACTACTATTACTATTACTACTACTGTTACTCCTCCTCCTTCTCCTCCTCCTCCTCCTCCTACTACTACTAATAATAATATTAACAATATTACTATTACTATTACTCCTCCTTCTCCTTCTATTAGTCTTACTACTACTAATAATAATAAGATTAACACTACTACTACTACTACTACTGTTACTACTGCTCCTCCTCCTCCTACTACTACTACTA
>CM040456.1:4841429-4855194 GCA_022758105.1 Pangasianodon gigas | reverse complement strand
CACTACTACTACTACTACTACTAATAATAATAATAAGAAGACTAACAATACTATACCTCCTCCTCCTCCTCCTTCTATAAGTCCTACTACTACTACTACTACTACTAATAATAATAATAATACTATTACTATTACTCCTGCTCATCCTCCTCCTCTTACTAGTACTACTACTACTACTGCTACTACTACTACTACTACTACTAATAATAATAATAATAGAATAGAATAGAATGCCTTTATTGTCATTGAACATAGTACAACAAAATTTAAAAAGTCACCTCCTCTGTGGTCTAAGGTTTAAAAAAAAAAGACTAACAATACTACTACTATTGCTACTACTACTACTACTACTACTAATAATAATATTAATAATAATAATAATCTATCTTCTATGAGGTGAGAAGTGAGAACTCATATTTTGTACTGTATTGTGTGTGCCATGTTTTTAATATTACTCCTCATCAGTGTGCGTTGTGACATATTTTTCACAGAGGAATGCCACATTTTGGCTCCATTTTCAATATGCACATTATTACACGCCACCGCAGAGGCGCGATGAGGAGAAAAAAAGACTTTCTCCTGTTTATTGGAGTGCAGCTGCAGCGGCGCTGCACAGATGTAATTACGCCTGGGATGTCAGGGGAGCTGTTCAGTGGGCAGCAATGAATTTGTCAGTCATGATGAGGGAGCACTCAAGAGACGGCATTAAGCAACAAGTCCATTGCACATTGAGCTTCCGTTCTTTATGCTTTTCTGACTGAAATAAAGCAAAAGAGGTGAAGAGAGCAAACATGAGCACAGTAAGTAATCATTTAGTGATTCAAGCTTGTGAACGGTTCCAAGACATCTGTAATAAAACTGTTTCCAAACCTACATTAGCTTATATATGGCTTGAACATGCTATTTAACATTTATTTTCATTTATGAACAGGGGAGGTATAAAGTAAGAAGAATCAGCTTTGGGCTGTTAAATATTAAGCCCAAATAATGAGATAATTCAAAATAATGAGTTAAGAAGTCTAAGTAATGAGATATTCAGTCCAAATAATGAAATAATATGTTGAAATAAGAAGATAATGTTGAAATAATGAGATAACTCAAAGTAATGAGTTATGAATTCTAAGTAATGAGATATTAAGTGCAAATAATGAGATACTATGTCAAAGGGAGATAATGTGTTGAAAAATGTTTATAACTCAATATAATGAGCTATGGACTCTAAATAGGATGATAGTAAATCTAAATAATGAAGTATTGTCAAAATGAGATAATATGTCCAAATACTGAGATAATTCAAAAGAATGAGTTAAGAAGTCTAAATAATGAGATATTAAGTCTCATTAATGAGAGAATATTTCAAAATATTGAGATCGTTCAAAATAATGAGTTATGAATTCTAAATAACGAGATACTAATTCCAAATAATGAGATATTAATTCCAAATAATGAAACAGTATGTCAGAAATAATGAGATTACTCAAAATAATGAGTTATGGAGTATAAATAAAGGAGATATATAAGTCAGATAATAATTTATGTCTACACATTTTATTGCAAAACTACTCATTATACACATAAACAACTAATTAAAATTCCAGTTGTCAGCAATAAAAAGTCAGGAATAAAACACAATGCACCCCAAGTGGATTATTTTCCTATAACAGCATGTGCCAAAGTGTTTTATTGTTCTTATAACACAGGTATTTGCCAACAAATGTAATTTTCAATTTATTAATAAATGACAGGTCATACTTTTTATCCATTTATAGGTACATTTAAAGTTGCGGAGTGTCCACAAGAAAAATTAGTTCCTGTTATCGCTTACATTATAACAGCTATAAACAGTTGTTCCTTCACCAGGCTCTTTTTTCTCTCTATAGTTAATAAGACAAAAATGGAGAGAGGAATTGTTCCAAAGAAAATGAATCAACACCTGCTGACCAATCAGAATTGAGAATTCAACAGTGGTATAATCACCAAATATCACTTGCAATAAAAATACCAATGTCCTCATATGCTTAGATTTTTTCCCCCCTTTTTATTTTTTTTTTCCCAACAGATCATGGCAGCCCAGCTTCCTTTATTATTCAGACACCTTGCCCTACATAATTATGAGGGTCGCAAATAATTTTCGCATTGGGCCGTGACACTGCCTTGTTTTTGTGCTCTTGTGAGTCACATAAAGGGACACAAACAGCTGCAAACAACAGAGCAATCAACGTTCCATCTGCTACCGTGGCCCACTTGCATGAACGTATGTCGCTACTTCTTTTTACTTCATGCCAAGTAGGTGCCTGAGGACATGCATCCCCGAGAAAAGGACCTATTTTCTGAGGAGGAGAAAAAAAAGAGACTGTTTGTGAGGAAATGCCAGAGTAGCAATGCATTACTTTGTCTTGGTGACAGGAGTTGTTTAGAAATTTCCCTTTGCTGGTGTAAAAGTGTGGTGCAGTGCAGTTTCGGGTTGGATAATAGGAACTGCGCTGTCGATCGTTTGCAGCATCAAAGTATGATGAAATTTTATTTCGTTAAGTGCATCACTCAACAAGATTTCCGTAAACAAATATTCAAAACAACCACAAGAGGGTTTTTGGGGGCTTCAACCCAAAAGAAATCAGGCCACATAATGCGAAATAAATAGTGATTCATTTCAGGCCACGGCCTCGGAAAGAAACCTGCAGTCATTAATAATGAGAGTGTGATGCAGTTAGAACCCACTGTGAAGCACTTGGAGGTAAGCTCCTCTTTCTTTCTCTAATACGCTAACAGCAGGAGAAGTCTCCTGGTTCCACCTGTGTGGAGCAGCACATTTCCCTGAGGCATCAAGCCACACGTTCTGTCAGCTTCATCGTTCTTTTAGCCACATTAGCGACATTATTTGCACCAAATTAATGGCTGTGTTCTTCAATATTTATGAAGTAGCAATGGTTTTAGCAAGCTGCATTAGCACATGCCAGGTTGCTACTACTATCAATGCAAAATATGTCCTCATCCACTTATTTTTAAAATACTTCCTCATCCAATGAGTGTGTGCAAATTTGTCAAAAATAGGCCCTTTTCACAAAAAAAGGAAGTATGTACACTTATGATAAGCCTTATTATAAATTGCTTACTACAGTATCACTACCATTATTATCATGTTCTTTCACAGTGGAAAGATTTTTCACCTCATCTCCTTCAATGCTGTCAAGACTTGATTGGAATTGTTGGAGAACTCTACAGCAACGAAGCTGAATAATGGATATAAATTCTTCAAGGAAGAATTCTTTCACAGCTATCAGCATAAAGTAATATATAAAGACATTAGCATTAATAATGATTAGCTAGATATGTAGATAATTGAGATAATTGTGTATGTATTGTTTCGTATCAACCACACGTCCCTTCATTTCCATTAATCGCTTTACAAAATGATACAATTGTGGATGTAGCTGCTGTTAGTATGATGGAGGAAGTGCTAAGTGTAAAAACTCAATGTGTGTTTGATTTGGTCAAATCTAAGAAATATAAAAATCATAGTCAGGGTCCATGGAGGGGGCCAAAACATAAGAAAAGAGCAACAAACTAGAATGATTCATAATCCCAGTCAAAAACAGGCAAAGGTCAAAACAGGGAATACTACACACAGGATAGGAACTAGAAAACAAGGCTTGGAGTTAATGATACTTCACAATAAGACAATGAAACAGCAGGTTATACATAAACAAATTAATCAAGGACTAAACACAGAACAGGTGACCATAATAGGATAACAAACAATGGCAGGACAGGGGTGGAGTCAAAAGAAACAGACACAACAGCACATGGCAATGTAAACAAAACGCATTACATGAAAGTAGCAGCGATTATTCTGTTAGTGTGCTGAGAGGGGGAACTTTTGCTAACATCAGCTAGCTGTATTTCGAATTAATTGAGAACTGACGTAACACTGGTCATGAGAATGATGAGTGTTGTTGGTTGTTCAGTGTCAAATGTAGCCAGCAGTGTCAAAATGCTGATTACACACAAAAATACTTAATCTGAGTATTACAAAATTCATCCCTTTGTCCCTCCTGATTGCTCTAACTCATCATTTCCAAAGTTCTTCCTCAACAGCTATGAAAGCTGAGGCAAAGATGGCCAACCTTGAAGAGGAATAATGCATATTCTCACTGATTGGACGGAGTAAATATGCAGCAAACTGTGAAAACCTAAAACACAGTTTCTATGACGTTCATAGAAACTGGGAAATGGGTCCACATTTTTCAATGTCTGAACCTGCTCAAGTGTGCTAAGTGAAATGTTTAATCACTTTCTAATTACCATTTAAGTCATTTGTTAAGTGTTAGAACTAACACGTCATTGTTTTTTGTCATAATTTTTGGCCTTTCATCAAAAAACTTGTAAATCATTCTGGCTTTTGTCTGCAAGAAATAAAAGTTTGACTAAGAAATCGTAAAATTTTCTACGGCTGAAATTTCAATGCATCCCTAATAAATCTAGTTAAGCTGTTAACTATATATGTGTTTAATGTTAGCCAAGTCAAACATATGTGGATAGATTAATGAACTCGAAACATTTTCCTGCAAAACTTTGCCAAATCAGCATATTTTTCAAGCAGGAAAATTGAGTCAAGGCTAGAGCAATGGCCAAAATCATACTAATGTGAGATAGGAGAAGGGGGTGTGGCTTCCAGGGTGGTGTCAGTTAATATTGGAGCATTCAAAACACCTACGTAATTTGTCAATCATTTCAGATTCCTATGTGGATTGGCTCATCTGGCATTTTTATTGAGTGGAATCAAAAAATTTGGCATATTTTGAGTGATAACTCGTACTAGTGTACTCCGAGGATCCTGCACAAAATGTGCCAATGTTGGCTGGTCTGTTAGAATTGTAACACAAAGGGACACTGCAAAAGCACTTACTCTTCGACTCGGCCAATGTTGTTACCCTGCGAGGGCTACTTCCATCAGCAAAAATCTGGAAGTGTGTGAAAAGACCTCATTACAATCCATACAAGCTTTTGATCCAGCTCAATAACCTGAGCACTCACAAGTCCATTAAGCCTCATTATTGGATAAGGGGTCAGTGTGACTTGTAGTCCTGTGGGTGGGATTCTGGGAGTTGTAGGAGATTTAGGGTGTATATTACACATACCCCCTCCAGAAACACAAGGCCTTCACAGATTCCTGTCTGTTTTTCCCTCGCTCTCATTTACTTTAGTGGCAACTGTGTAATGTACATAATTCAAACAACCAGGGAATAGCTGTGGGCTCCCATCCACCTGCTGGCTTTTATTAGCTAATTAATGGTGATTTATTCGAGCATAGCCGATCGCCTTTAGGAGTTCACGAACGCTATGCGCATTCTGATGGTAATTATGTTTATTTGATGGCAAGTCCGCTAAAACAAAAAGTTCTGTCTCTTATGCCCCACAGCAATGAAAATTTCAACTCTAATAGAGATGACCTTGTGCTTTTTTCTCTTTTTTCTCTTTCTCTCATTAGTACCTCCCATACTAATGGTCTATTTATGCCATTACAATCCAAAATAATGAGTAAGTGATTTTTAAAGTTCCAAAGGATATGCTACAGTTATATCAATTTGCCAGCAAACAACTTAGCATGATTAGTGACATCTCATTTAACTATATATATGGGAAAACCCGTATACATATATGGGTTATATATGCATATATTTACAATCTTCACACCTCATTTCAATCTGTTAACCTACTTGGATTTGGCTAATTTGCGAGAACCTGGATGCACTTACTCACAAGTCGGGGAGTTCAATAGTTTACATTAATATTAATTTAAAGTTATGCGTCTTCAGAGTTGGTTTAAGCAGCTGCTTAGGTTGATTTTAAATGTCCGTATGCCTATAGACAGGGGCTAATGTCATTAGACACTTTATGGTTAAAAAAAAACATAGCAATTCGATTCATTTTCATGAAATCATAAAAATGTATATATATGAATGCTTACCTTAACTTTGACCTTCAAAACTTTTTATACAACATGAGTCTTGTGAAGTGTTAGGAATTTGTTCAGGACAATGTTCGAGCTGAAAAACTTGCATAAAACTAACAGACAGTTAAAAAAAGAGAATGCTCTCTCCTGGTTTTGTCTTTCGCTTTGCTTTTGTTATCTTGGCAAGCAAAAAATGTGCAAAAATAATTTATGTATTGACAAATTCACAGAGTTGCACCAGGGTCAGGCCTGGTCTGAGAGTGTTTGTTATATCTGTTATATTATATTTGTTATATTTGTTATATCTGTTATATCAAAAATATCTGGTTTAGACTCAGAAAATTGAATATAAAAACTAAATAAAGTCCCAATGCTTGGTTATCTATTAATAAATGTTGTAGAGAGGCCAAATATTTGGCTAATGCAGCATTTTTTATAATACTGTTAATGTCTGCATGTTCTTAAAAAATAGACCTTAAAAATCTGTACCTGAAAACACAAACGCATCTGTACGCAGGAGAATTTCTCCACACAAGCCGAGCCATCTGACAAGTCACTGTCAAATCTACAAAAGCCCAGAGTGAGCACGATCAAAGTTGGCCTCTTGATGTTTTCACCCACTTGGTTGCATATCCTTGGGGAAAAAGCATTTTTTTAAAATCCCATTGCACACTGAATCCCAAAAGGCAAATGGAAATATAATGTACTCTGTCAAGTCACCTGGCAGGTCTCAAATGAGCGGATTAGCTGACGAAACCTGGGGTTAAACTCTGACTGCACAAGCATTCACTCTTCCCTGATCCCATTTCATTGCAATTCAAACAGAAATTCTTAACAGCAGGGGGAAAAAAAATAACAATATCACACAATTACGAGACGGCGCCTCAAGCAACACGTTTGGTAAAGAGAGAGCTTGCTAGCAAGGTGCCTCCGTGCTTTAAAGACAACCTTGGCGATGTTTACACTCTGGGAATTCAGCTTGCCTTCATGCTGAATGTGTGTAAAATGTTATCCCTGTGATGTGAACTTGACAGACATTAAGGAAAATGTCAGCGTGATGGGGATACGATGTATACGACACTGTACGACTGTGAAAAGAAAACCACGATAACAGCCGGAACATTACAATGAGCCGAGCGTGACCGGATGATTGTGATCAATATGAAGCAGCCAACAAAAGCTCTGAAGCACAATTTACATACCAACGCAGATATAAAGCTATAAAAATATGTCTGTATTATTCACAATAGTGCTACATAAAGGTCACTGAGTATTTAGAGTTGAACTGTTGTGTGCTTTATGTTCCTGTGGTAGAGCACTCAGAGTCAAAAAGTGACTTTTATGCTAGAAAAAAAACCCACAATTGTGATATATATACAGTAAACACTGTAGAGCATTCTGGTTTCTCAATAAAGCCCCATTTCTCCCAAAATGACACTGGGCATCATTTGTTTAACTTGATATGAATAAATTAAATCATTTGCAGGAAATTTTAAACAAGAAATTGTTGTTCATGAAAATCCAGTTATTTGGAAAAAAACGTTCGTAACCTACTATCCTCAGTAACGTGAACCTCGATTGAGCAGCTTCAAAATGTATAATTGGTGATAAGTTACTATGATTTTATTTATGGATTTTGCTGTCAAGTTAGAACACCTTATTTATTACAATTTACACATGAATTCAATGACGAATTTGCGAAAATCAGTTGCTTCATATTAATAACTTGAAAGAAAGTGATCCAAAACAAATTAATACATTACAATGAATAAAACTACCCATTCAATTAGGACAAATTAGTACTTCAAATATCTGCCCAAAGTGGGCGTGGCATAAACTGGATGGGGTTTTTTCTGTCTTTTTCTTTGGATTCCCTACAATTATTCACCCGGAAACACTGAAGAAGAAAAAAAAAACAACAACTCAGCACTGTCAGCATGAATTCTGGCTCTAGTAGTTCCTCAACCTCAGCTACATCACTCCAGTCCATACTGTTTTTCATTTTCTGCCTTTTTTTAAACTCCTTCAAGCGATCGACTTGATTTTATTTCCCAAAATATAAACAAACTGTGTTTGCCGCCTCAGGATCCCTGGTTCAGTCCTGTGCTTGGTTTACTATCTGTGTAGAGTTTCTGTGTGCACATGGTGCTCTGTGATGGACTGGCGTTCCATCCAGGGTGTATTCCCTTCTTCATGCCCCGTAATAGGCTCCACCACAGCCCTGACCCGGTTAAAGTGGTTATAAAAAGTGATTGAGAGAGTGAGTGAACAAAAGACTAGTAGCCTAATTTAAACCGACCATGACCCCGACCAGGCAGTTACTAAGGATGAACAATGTAAATGCATCATGCGGCATGCACATTGATTGTCTTTGTTTGTCTAATGAGCCTTATATCTGACTGCTCACATGACTTTTTGTTGTGTCCCGTGGGATCCCAGTCCCGATGTACACCTCTAGTCTCAACCAGATGCTCTGAGAACTTTTCTGGTGAATTGTGCACCTCCTATTTCTATCTGATTTTGTTTATAACACATTATTTGTTCTTTCCGAATATGTTAGCTGTGGTAACAGACCTGCTGCAATGGCTGATTTAGCACACACCGCTTAGGAGGTGTTCATTCACCATTTATTCATCATTTTGTCATTTTCAGCTCTCTTTGATACAAATAAAGTCAAAAATATATGTATGTCCATGAGGTTAATCGTTTGCAGCTAATTGGTCCAGTTATTGTTATGTTTTATGCTAATTAAACCTCAGAGTTTATCATGTTAGGGCTTGTAGCTGAAAAATTCCTCCAGCTCTCCCTTTAGAGTCGAGGTAAAAATTGAGTGTGATGTGAAAATAGATATTAGAGAGTCATTTTGCCCAGAAATGCCGTTATCATTGTATGGCCTTTGAATGCTCCGGGGAACCCTGAAACGAATAGGAGCAATAAGTTCACTGTGCAGAATTAATGCCGTAATTCTTTACAGAGGAGAGAAGAAGTGAGCGAGTCGACATTACCTTGGACTTGAAGCTTAATGCAGGCTGCGTCCGTTTTTCCTTCTCTTTTCCCTTTCTCCTTTTTTTTAATGATGGCCCTAATTTGTTAGCTCCCACTAAATTATTAATCTCTTTTATATTCACGTAGTTATTACATGTCATAACTGTGTATCTATGGGGTGAAATTTAATAGCATCTGCTGGACCTTAGGAGAAGGAGTGGTGTTAAAAGAAACGACATTAAAAATGGATAATTAACCAAATATTTACCTTGGCACATGTAGATTATTAGCTACTCCAGTGAGAAGGTTAGGAACGTCTGCGGGTATGTGAAACAAGAAATAAATTTTCAGGTGGAAATACAGGGGTGAGGATATTTAATTCAGTTACAGAGGGTCAGATTAGTGGTCAAAACCTGGCATGAGTGAAAATGCTAGATGAGAAGTTAATAAAAAATCATAATTGTTGGCACAAGGCTGTGTTATAAGAGGAACAAAATACAGGAGGACATGCTGTTATAGACGAAAAATTAACTTTGGGTTGGTAATAGTAACTCTGCTGCATCACACCACCCCATCCTTGATTATTTTCCTGCAACAGCACACCCCCAATTATTTTTGCCATCACTTAGCATTATATAACAGTCACTGAACTCAATTAGTTGTCATAAATTCTTATTTTCTGGTGGGTTAGAAGAGTTTTGTGTTTTTAAATGTAATTCATGGTGATAAGAGTTATACTGTATGTTATGTTTCTATTGTAAAGGAATTATTTGCTTTGTTAATAATAGCAGCTCTGTAAAGATGTTGCTAGAACTTTCTAGAAAGCCAAGCTAGTTTGAGTTCCTCTTGACACTTTGGAGACTGGAAATGTTATGTGAATATCTTGCTAAGCAGTAAGAATTGAGAAAGATCCATCACCTGTGGGTTCTATAGTACCAGTGGGCAGAGCCAGAGCACTATATAAGGGAAGAGGCGTGGTAAGGCTTCAGTATCTACGCAGGCCTAGCTTTGCTCAAAGACGAAAGCACCTTTATGAGCTTACAAGCTTGCATACATGCTACGGTTTAGCATTAGCCATCGTGTACCAGTGCTCCAGTACTGCTCCAGTACTGTTACAATTTCACGACAATTTCCATGACTACAGGAAGACGCTGCATCATTAACTATGGCAAGTTGTTGGAAGTGCATAAAAAAAAAGGAACAGCAGGAAGGGGAAGAACTGCTTATTTTGTTCCATGTTTGCAAAATAGAAATAAGACACTGGTGGCTGGTGAGATCATTAAATAATTCAAGAGTTGAGGATGTCGAGTTTAGCATATTAGTAAAATCCATACTCAGAATTAAGTGCCTTGGGAACGCATTATTTTTAACAATCAATGAAAAGGCTTGTTGCATATCGTGTTTGTCCACAGAGTTCACCCAGCTGCCATGTGCACAAAAACAATAAGCGAAGCCTGCACATTGTAAGTTTGCTCTGGAATTACATCATTTTGTTTGTCGTAGCTGGTTGAATGGTATCTCCTCATGAAGTAAGTTAGTAGTCAGTTGGTGTTGTGTTGCAAATTTTGTGGAAAAAAAATAACAAGTTGTAGAAAGACATTGTCGGTGTGGTTGGATAAGCACTTTGTACGTGATAAATAAAGAAAAGACTTCTTGAACTAAACAATCCTGTCTTGTTGGCAGTGCTCAACTTTCAACAACCACCAAATCTACAAAATTTGGCATCATGTGTTTAACGTCTTTGATTTCTGTCCTACATTTATTCATTTAGGAAAGTGATAGAAGAATGTTCTGAACTCTAGAAATGTTTTGTCATATGTTAATTACACAGTTCTTACTAAGCTCCTAGTGTAAATGGTCTTCAAGATAATCCCAAGTCCTGTTGCTTGGAATTTCTATTACTAGGTACAGAAAAGAAAGATTTACAGTAGTAATTTTACCAGAGATATAATGTTGTTGTTAATCCATCTCTGCCTGTGGAAAAGAAGAGTGGAGATACACCGAAGAAGGATGTAGAGATAGTCTGAGAGACTAAATGTTGAGTAAGTTGGCAGCCATGGGCTGATCCATGATGTAGTGATATCGGAAGGGGCGGGGCTCAACATGTAGTGATGTTAGGGGAAGCGGTGGGCTATCCCGCTGAGTCAACCCCCACAGACCAACCCCTCGGTGGGCCATCTGCCAGACGGCCCTCACACACCGACACATACACACACACACGATAATGAGGAGGGAGCGTGTAGGGAGATGGCTTGATCCCGAGAGCAAATCAATTCTAAACTGACCCCATGTTAGGCAACTAGGAAGAAGGAATATGGAAGAATTTTAAGAAATAAGCTACAATGTTTATTTTCTAAAAGATTATTAGTCTTTTGATAGCAGCAAATGAGTGTCTCCATGATTGTGGTGGAATTTAGACTTTGTGACTCAGCATTGAATCTAAGAAAACATGCATTTAGGCATTCAAAAATATGTGTTAATCAACAAATATCTTGTTTTTTTTCCCCAGGGTTTCTTTGCTGACAGGCTGAATTTTGCTCTTAAATAAGTAACAGGGTTGAGGTTTTTTTTTTTTTTTAGTATAGAATTTAGCAAATACACAAAATGCATTTAACTAGCATCCATGTTAATGGTGAGGACATTAAGTACATTCTACTGATTCAGTTATAACATTTTTTTAAAATAAATAAAGAAAATAAAGAAAAGAGAATGAGACAGTATACTTTTCTTCTTCTCATGATCTTCAGGAATTTCAGATGATGCAACTTCCAATTAAACATGTGACTTATTAAACATGACTGGATTATTCCAAATATTTCATAGGGATGAAAGTGTTCAGGTAACAGTGTTGAGTGAATGAATTAAAATGTACATGTAGAAAATGATATTTCAAGAATGGGATGATACAGTAAACTGATTTGCATATTAATGTGAAAATACTATTTTTGAAATATTTATTGATAATTTAATAATTTAAAATATAGTTAGAGTGAGCTGGGACAGGTTAAAATAAAGTGCTGTAGATTTTATGTTTTAAGTTATTTATCTAAGACGTGCACATATGTTGTTGTGATGGAAACTTTACGTGTGTTTAAAATGTCTTTTATCTTTACTTTACATGCATATTTGTAAATGTAATATCAGTGGAACACACATGGCACCCCAATCGTGGAATCATCCATCTGAAGTTTGTAATCTCATTACTTCTCACAAAGCTAAATCAATTAACTTCATTCAATTTGCAGTCTATTTATTTATGTTTTCTAAAATTTGTTCATTCAATAAACAAGATGACTTAATTCAGTTAAAGGCACATAATAACAACCGATATAATTATTTACATTTTACCCACATTGTGATGTAAATGTGATCGGCTCATTGCCTCTAAGATTCAATTAGAGCTTCCTCTCGTTCGCACACATGGAGTGGACCAGCGGGAGTGTATCGATTGAAGTGTGTCATGTGCGAAAGTGGAGGGGAGGGAGAGACCCATCAAGAGAGAGAGAGACAGAGAGAGAGCTGCCTCTTCTTACTTAATGAAGTGGTATAAAATAGGTGAGAAAGGTTTTTAATTAGAAAACGCACATACTTGCTCTTATATCACCTGCTGGTTCTTGTGTTTGTGCATGTGTTAAAAAAAAGGCAAATCTTCTCCAAGAGATTTAAGGAGTGATGGGAGGAAGGAAAAAATGAGGAAGAAGTGAAATGAGATACGTGGTTAAGTAGATAGATGGAGAGAATAAAACAGAGAGAGAGAGAGAGAGAGAGAGAGACTAGGCTCCAGGGTTTCGTCTGCTCGAGTGCTGCTTTCTCTTTGCAATGAGTTGCAACTGTCAGTTTCTTTTATCCGTAGCTTTTCATCACACTGCTTGGTCTGAGTCAGACGATGCCACCTGAGAGTGCCTGGGATTTGTAGGCTACAAGTCATTAGCGAGCCCTGCTGAGAAATCCGGCCAGCAGATCCACTGAATATTGCTTCAGACAAAGACCCATCTTAACCCTTGATGCTCTGACGTGCAGGGTGGCTCTTTTGAAAAATACTGCATGATGCTGTTATACATTAAAGAATTATTATACAACAGAATCCAAAAACAACTACTTTTATTTAATCAGGTAATCCTGAAAATCCTAAATTGAATGATAGTTATGTTTTCAGGTCCACTGTTGTCTGGATAGGCTCTGGATCCATCAGGTCCCTGACCAGGATGAAAACACTTACTGAAGACCAAGGTGTCAACTTGCTAGGTACCAGTTTAGTAAACTATACTGTATAGAAGTGACAGGCCTGTTATAGTTCTCACCTCCATGTAAACAGCATGCAAAACAGCATTCTCTGGTAAGTCATTTGGAATGTTGGTCAAATGGCCGCTTCCTGTAAAAATAGGTGCTTCTACATTCTTGGGGGATGCAAACTGCAAAACTCCTCAAGACTAAGACTATTTTGGTAAAGCTTTGACAAGTTTAAGATTTGGCCATGTGATTAGTGGACCAGTCTCAGTATTTAAGATAAGAATGAAACAATTCAAATCAAGGCATAATTAATGGAAACTCTATATCAGTAAAATTTTATAACCAATGCACCATACTGAAATATCATTAAATTATTTTTTCTTTGGCACTGTACATTTTGCTCTCATTCACAGTCACCCTCAATGGTTCTCTTTATGTGCCAGTCTCAGTGAAGGAAATGTTGCCTTTGTGCCTGCCAGTCCAAATGAAAGAGGTGTGGCCTTTGTGCCCGTCAGTCTCAATGAAGGAGGTGTGACCTTTGTGCCTAACAGTCTCGGTGATAGAGGTTTGGCCTTTGTGCCTGTCAGTCTCAGTGAT
>CM040456.1:4813681-4838570 GCA_022758105.1 Pangasianodon gigas | reverse complement strand
GGGGGGGGGGGGGGGGGGGGGGGGGGGGTGTTGATGTGTGTTGATGTGATGCAGTGGGGGGATGAGAGGACCAGAACCTCTACAAGTGGAAAATTTTATTCAGTTTAAACATAGCATTTCGTTTATTGATCCGCTGCAGAGGGGAGGCAACGCGAGGCGAGAAGACAAGGAAATCAGATGGATTCATTTGAACATGTTATGAAAGTGCACAAGGTTGACGGATATTGAGCTACGTGAGGCAGAGATGGCATTACTGATCAGATGGAAATGGTACCTGGTCTGTGCTTACAATTCCCAAAGGATATAGGGAATTTTTTTTATTCTATCTTGGCAGCATTTCCCAATTTGCAGTGTGGTTGCATGTAAAAACTATTGCTTAATATGTTTAATGATTAAAGAATAAATCATAACGGGGTCTAGAGGGGTGTTATAGGAACAACAAAGTGTTGGGGTGTTTTATTCTTCTTATACCACAGCAATTTGCCCACGATTACAATTTTTACTTTATTAAAGAATGACTTGTCATACTTTTTGTCCATTTATAGTTACATTTTGTTGTGGAACGTCTCTGAAACAAGTTAGTTCCTTTTATCACTGATGTTTCAGCAGCTATAAACAGTTGTTCCCTTACCAAGGTCTCTTTTCTTCATTCTCGAAGTCAATAAATAAGACCAGAACATGCAGCTTGTCATGATACCAAGAAAAGTTACAGCTGTAACTCTGACTGTTACAAAGCACTGACACTGGAGACTCCTTCCATAAATGTTAAATAAACGTCTCCTAAAACTTTACCATATCAATGATTACACACTTTTCTTTGCTAAATAATAACATATTTGTTATTCTTTTATCATTAGTGTGTTGAAAGTCTGCCATACAAGTCCTGGTTTAGGTTGTTACTATAGAAACAATGAAGTATTAGAATAAGTACATAAAGTACAAACCCGTGATTTGATTTATAGCTGGAACTATTGTCAGAGCGGCTAACAGAATACGAATCTACACCTTTCGACCAATCAGAATCAAGAATTCAACAGTGCCGTGGTATAGAAGCTCCAGCTTGCAAATAAATAAAGACTTTTATCAGACATTCTCAAAGGAATGTGATCCAAAGTTTTTGCTTCATAAGAATTCATATTATCCTTTTACAAGCTGCGAAATTTGAACTAAAAATCAGTCACAAAATATTTTTGTAAATGGTATCCCTTTCTTCTTCCAAGTTGAGAAATGTGCCTGGTATTTACTGAAGTGAAGCCTCTTAATTCCCACACAGGACAGCTTGATATGACATCGTTATATCTTTTCCTATTATCACAGCCGATCAATAATTCATGCGTTTCTATTCCCGACGCAGGGAGGAGCCATGCAAACACACTCTCAGGAAGCTGAAATCAAACCGGCAGCCAGAAAGCATGAGCAGGTTACAGTGGGAAAAAAAGAAGAGACAGAAAGGAAAGAGAGAGAGTGTGTGTGTGTGTGTGTGTGTGTGTGAGAGAGAGAGAGAGAGAGAGAGAGAGTGAGAGAGAAAATAAAATGTTCATTATTCCTGTAGCATTCTCCTGTTGGTCCTTTGTGAGAGCCTAACCTTTCTCTCTCACAGTCCCAGAGTGCTATTCACACAATCACTTACAACATTAATCAAAGCTAGGAGGCTAATGGCTCCTGACGCGCTATGGGCCGCCGTCCAACCTGCTCCCGCCGACGCATCTGTTAGCGCTATGCTAGCATCACGTGGCTAATGCTAATGGCAGCTCGAGATGCGCAGCCATCAAGCACTTAAGGCTCAAGACGCAATCGTGTGATGCATGCAGAAAGCCTTTTTAGATGGCATGCAAATACAGGCGGGGAAGATTTACTATACTTTAAACCTGAATGGGGATTTGGAGAAGAGCCTGCTTTCTCTAAAAATGTTAGCCAAGAGAATATGTGTGTTTTTATATCCTAGTGGGGACCAAATGTCCTCACAAGTATTAAAAAAATGAGTTTTTTTTCTGAGTTTTGATCTTGTGGGGGAAGTTTGCTAGTCCCCACAAGGAAAACTGTTTTTTTTTTTAACAAAACACGCAGCATTTATTAAAAAAAATATTTAAAAGAGTTAAATTTGGGTGTAGCATTGCATTAATTAGCTGTATGAATAATTATATCAATGGAAGGTCCTCATAAGGATCATAAGACAAGTACACACACACACACACACACACAGACAGACACAAATGCTTGTCTTTCTATCTTTATGAGGACCTTCCACTGATGCAGCTAATTTATGCGATTTTAACATTTGGTCCCCACCAAGATATAAAAGCATGCCCATACACACAGATTCTTGTCTTACTATTCTTATGAGGACCAAAACCTTTTAGTTTTTAAATAAAAAGCTGCACTTTTCCTAGTGAGAACCAGCCACATGTCCCCGCAAGCTCAAAACTTAGAAATTGCTATACTTTTGAGGATAATTGGTCCCCAGTAAGTTGTAAAAAAAAAAGATGCCCATATACACAGGCGTGTGTGTGTGTGTGTGTGTGTGTGTGTGTGTGTGTGTGTGTGTGAATCGGCATGTTTTTATATCTTGCTGGGGACCAAACATCAAAAATTGCAGCATTTATTTAAAAAAATTAAAAGAGCCAAAAGGTTTCATTTTAGTTACTGAGGTTAAGGTTAGGGCTAGATTCAGATATAGACACAGCATAAATTATCTTCATTAATAATGATCAATTAATAATTTTCAATGGAATGTCCTCGTAAAGATATGAAGACAAATGTGTGTGTGTGCGTGTGCATTACAGTTTTTATAACGTATCTACTCAGCCTGGATTCTGCACTGTCTTCAATCTCACTCCTATTCAGTGAATCATACCGAGTGTATACACTCAACGTGTGTGTGTGTCCGTGTTTTACGCAGACGGCCACTGCATGTAGACAACCTGTTTTCTTCCCCAATCTGCCACACGTAAGTGTAAATTTATATCAATATTTGATCTTATAGCGCGTCTCGTTCTTTGTCTGTCTTCTAGCGAGGTTCTACAGGCGAAACACGTAAGCAGGGGTGTATTAATAATGCAGCATGGTGACACTGACCTTATTCAAAGCCTTTCAACCTCAGCTGGTATCTCGATGAGTGGCATCCAACTGATACACACGGCACATTACTGAGCTCACACAGCAGAGCAGATGGGGGAAAGTGGTCTATATGCACTATGTACTGTATCATGCTTTATTTAACTGGACAGTAAAAAGTGTGTTCTTTATATACCCCTTATATCCCTTTTAGTGTCCAAGCATATGGATAGTCAATTTAAGGCTGTCCGTATCCACTCATCATTCACTTTTTTGGGAATACTAATACTGGGTTGAATGTATTGTGCAGTCTGAGATGCTTTTCTACTCACCACGGTTGTAAAGAGTGGTTATTTGAGTTATTTTAGCCATCCTGTCAGCTCAAACCAGTCTCCTGAACTGCCATTCACTGGATGTATTTCACTCAGTTCTATCTAAACTCTACAGACTGTTGTGCTTGAAAATCCCAGGAGATCAGCAGCTTCTGAAAAACTCAAACTAGCCTGTCTGGTATCAACAACCATGCCACTATTAAAGTCACTGAGATCACACCGATCTGAAAGATTTGATGCACTGAGCATGCTGCCACATGATTGGCTGATTGGATAAATGCGTGAATGAGCAGGTTTACAGATGTTCCTTTTAAAGTGTATACTTATAGTTAAGGAAAATATAAGATGTAAGACCTCGAGATTACATTCATTTAGCATAAATAATTATCCTGATTTCTTTTGCTCTCTAGATTATTTGTCGTTTTCAATGCAGCGGGCTTCTGGTATTTATCTTTACAAACTTTATACATAAAATCCAAAATTAATATATTTTAGTGCCAGACTGAAGTGAATGCCTTAGCTTAAAAAAAATGAAGAAAAAAACTTTTTACTCTGAAATCAGCTCCATCATGCAATCTTGTCAAGAATATTGTCTTTTTTTTGTATTTTGTAAAAGAAAACAAACAAACAAACAAACAAATAAATAAATAAAAACTTACAAAAGTGTTTTAAATTATGTAAAATCATTACAATAATATCAATAATATCAATTTTTAATATCGTTTAAAAATTATATTTCAGTCCTGAATGTAAAAAATTGTATAATTTTGGAATTATATGGACTTTTCCCCCAATATAATGTTTTATCCATTTTTACTCATGGTATTCCTACACATACTTTCTAATATAAGTAATATATAGTAATATACAGTATATACACTCTCTCTCTCTCTCTTTCTCTCTCTCTCTATATATATATATAAATTCATATGACATGCAATTTTGCAATTTTAAATAATTGAAAAAATCCAAAGAATCAGCACATGTTTTTAAATAATTTATGCATGAAAGAAATATATATAAAAGGTTAGGAACTCGTAGGAACTCAAATTTTATTATTTTTTTAAATCAATGTAAGATTCTAATGTAAGATTAGCTTACATTATTAAAAACTTCAGGGTATCTGAATCCTACATGTGAGGAGCGCTAATCTCATAACAACACACCCCATGTATGTAGGTACAAACTAACATGGGAATGATGGTGCTTTGATTGGTTCTCATTAGCTGAGATGCAATGATGATGTGGCAGAGTGGTTTACATGATGATTAATTGTGTTAAATAATGCAGAATGCATGAGGAGGGAATTAACACACACTCTGCATCACATGACCATCTCGTGGCAGGACTGGGAGGTGTTAGAGCTGAATGGATTAAACCGTTACATCCTAATTAGAGAAGTGGAAGAGTGAAAATGCAGAGAAAAAAACCTGTTTAGTGATGGTTGAGTGATACATTGATGCTGGCTGTAAAATTTTACAGGGAGAACATTTAGGAGCGAACGCACATGACAGTCGATCCAGTTAAATCAGACTTGTTTAGCGGGGGTAGAGATAAACATCATGCAGTTACAGTGTCTGATTTTGGAAGAAACCATAATGAGCAAGTTTGCTTTAATTTCTGTTATTTTCTATTGCTATACACTTTCAAAGTTGATGAACTTACATGGTTGAAATTCACCTAGATGAATTCGTAGTGATCATCAGAAATAAAAAACTTCACTTCATGTGCTGTTATAGTAAAATGATCAATGATGCGATGATGTAACATGGCGCAATGTGAAGTGGAGCTACTGTTGCCACCCAGTAGGTAATTATCTTTCTATAATAGCACATCTTGAAGTGTTTTATTCCTCTTATACCACAGCAATTTCCCATCAATTACATTTTTTTAAATTAATGAACAACACGTCAAGCTTTTTATGCATTTATAGTTACATTTTTCATTATGGAACATCCTTGACACAAGTTAATTCCTGTTATCCTGTTATGTTATAGCAGCTATAAATATTCATTCCTTCACCAGCTGATTTTCCACCAAGTTAGCTAGTTTGCTTTTATGAAACTGTAAGCAACAAGTAACATTGCAGCTGATCTCTCTTTTTACGACTCTTTTCTTTTTTTCTCATTTATTTATTCATTTATTTATTTGTTTGTTCAATCATTCATTCGTTCATCTTTAGTAATCGATTTATGCGAAGCAAGAATCGCAAGCCAGTCCATCCCAGGGCTTGCTCATTCATTCATTCATTCATTCATCTTCAGTAAGCATTTTAATCCTTGTGATTTTCACTCTGGATCTGGAGACTATCCCTCGTTGTGATTTAGGAATACACCTTGGATGGATGGGGCACCAGTTCAACGCAGGACACTATGCACACACACACACATTCACACACTCATTCACACCTAGGGGAAATTTGACCATAGCCTATTTACCTAATAAGATGTTTTTGGAAGGCAAGAGGAAACCAGAGAACCCAGAGGAAACCCACATGGACACAGGGAGAATGCAGGCAGTAATCAGGATTGAAGCAGGAACCTGTGAGGTGTAACGCTACTCACTGAACCACCATGCTGTCCCATGTTCATTTATTAAATTATTGCTCTGATAAGCATTTCTTGCATTCTTGGATTCATTCATTTCATTATTTTTGGGAATTCTGTACACATTGAGTTAAAAAGTTTGAACCATTTCTTTGATAGCTTTCTTGTTAACAGTAGTGGATAGTAACTAAGTGCATGTAATTTGTTACTGAAGTAGGTTTTTCAAAAATCTTCAAAAATTTTTGCAGACTTCATACTTACTCCACTACATTTCAAAGCAAATTATTCTACTTTGACTCCATTACTTTCGGCAGCATGTCAAGTCATTACTTATTATTACTCAGTAATTAGTAGGAGAAGGCAACACACTACATTAAGAGTCAGGGGAGTGTAAAATTTTGAACAGGATGATCAGTGTAAATTGTTATTATTTTGTTTAAAGATCTTACTTTTTCATTTAGTACCTCCCTTCAGAAGCTACATAAGATATTTACATGTTTCCAATAAGACGAAATAATAGCAATTTACACCGATCAACCTGTTTAAAAGTTTACACCCCCCTTGCTCTTAATGTATCGTGTTGCCTTCTTGAGCATCAGTGAATGCTTGCACCTTTTGTAATAGTTGTGTATGAGTCCTTCAGTTGTCCGCAGTGTGAAAAGATGGATCTCAAAATCATAGAGCCACTGTTGCTCAAATATACAGAAGATGCTGGAAAAGCAAAGAATGTGCAGGACCTGGAGGAGTTTTCTGAAGAACAGTGGGCAGTTTAACTGCTCAGGACAAACAAGGGACTCATGAACAATTATCACAAAACATAAAAACAGTTGTTGATCATCCAGGTAACAACACACCGTATTAAGAATCAAGCATATGGAAACTTCTGAACTGGTTCATTTGTGTAAATTCAGTTATTATTGTGTCTTGTGAACTATATGTAAAAATCTGTTATGTGAAATAACTTATTCAAGACAGAACTAAATAAAGAACAAAATGCAATTTTTATGTTCCCTCATTTTTTTTTAAAATTATTAACATTTTGCAGATTCTGCAAGGAGTATGTAAACTTATGACCCCAACTGTAACTAAAGGACTTGTACTACTTATACTCAAGTAGCATCTTACCAAAGGAATCTCATTCATACTTTCATTCGAGTACTGGATTTATGTTCTTTGTCCACCGCTGCTCATTAGTAACATCAGATTATAATCAGACAAAGCAGTAATTAGATTAAAAGTCTTAACTTTTTTTCAGGGTTATAATAAAACACTAACGTCAAAATTTTCCGCCACAGGAAAGTGTTCGGGACAGTGGGATTTGTGTGATCTTGTTTTCTCGGAAACATGACAATATGACTGGTGAGAGAATGAATATTTATCATTGCTACAACTTTTCATGGACGTTCCACAACATTAAATGTAACTATAAATGGATAGAAAGTCAAATTAAAAATGTAATTGTTGGCAAATTGTTATGGTGTAAGAAGAATGGATATAATATAATCTTCTGGGTGGTAACAGAATCACACCAACCCATCATTGATGTTTTTCCTACGACAGCATGACCCCAACATGAGTGTTTTATTCAATACTTAACTCCACTTCTGGACTTCTTCGTAACAACTGATTAACCTGTTACATCTCAACTCCTAATGTGACAGTATAACACTTGTTTAGTGATATTTCAGTGATACACTGACACCAGTACTAACATTTTTTTCTGAATATCTGAATGTTACTTACGTCTTGACACAGGACAAGTGGGTGTATTCAATTATGAAAAGCTGGTGCATCTGTTCATTTAATATCATGTTTTCACACGTTGGTCTCACAGATCATTATTTATAGTCATTCCAAAAAGATGATTCATAAAATATGAATGTATTCGCTCAGCTCCTATTTGTAATTATATCATTTAGGACATGGCCAAGAAAAAAAAGAAAGAAATGAACTAATATTTTAACTCTCCCTCTAGAATTTGTTTATATGTGTTGGAATCTGCTCTTGTTTCAGGCATGAAATCAGCAAAAAAATATCAAATTTTAAAGCGCTCTACAGAACGTGTTGGGATTTATGGGGTTTATTTAAAGCTCAGTCACCAGAGGTTGGTTCTTTTTCAGGGACGCTGCTGGGGTTTTCAGTTCCAGCTAAGCCGGTCGCTTTTGGCAAAGCGCTGCAGCTCCATATGCTCGCCTGAGCCTGGTGCTCTAGAGCGGCTTGTTCAGCCTCATGCATTTTCCAACGCAACAAAACAAGCGCTAACCACCTCGTCTGCCAGGAGCCCTTATCGCACGCCTTATAACAACCAGTAATACCTGTAAATAATGCATGGCCGTCATCTTACAGGAGGTGGGGAGGGGGGAGTGAGGGTGGGGGCTTTCTCGGCGCCACGGCTGAACAATCGAGGTGCCCGCTGATGGGAGTTGTGTTTTCTTTAGTGCCGAGGCTCACAGCAATTCCCCTACAGCTCTTCACAACTGAGTTTTGGCCTGACAATAAACAACAGTTTAATACTTGATCTAATCTCAGCCACGAGGTGAGTACAGGCTCGTGCAGATGTTCCCATCCAATAATCTATCCATAATTGATGAAACAGGGAGGTCAGATGTAACGTTGCCGGCAACAAATAAATGATTATTGACAAAACTGAGCCAGTGTGGCACAGAGCAGCGGTGAGACAGCGAGCTCGGAATGCCGAGCTGCCTGAAGCAGAGAGACAGGAACGTGGAGACTTGGACGAAGCACCGAGAGCAGGCAGAGAGAGAGAGAGAGAGAGAGAGAGAGAGAGACACAAGGGCCCGCGGATGTGCAGGAGAGGTGTCGGTCCCTGAGGATGGAGAGAGGAGGAGGAGGAGGTGAGTGAGGTGTAGGGAGAGCACTGGGCCAGCTGTCTGCCCTGCTTTCATCTCCACACTGCACGTCGAATGCAATCAACCTGAGCGCTGAACATAGGGGACGCTCCATCCAGAGCCGGATCACATCCAGCAACTGCAGGAGAGAAAGACAGAGAGACATAGACAGTGAAAAGAGAGAGAGCGAGCCAGAGAGAAAACATGTGTGTGTGTGAGTGTGTGTGGCGCATGCTCGTCATTTTAATCCAGTGTGCAAACCAGAATGATCTGCTGCATGCTTCATTCATGTCCTACACGGCTAATAACATTTAGCGTGCGTTGTAAGAACGAGTAGCAGAAAATATCCAGGAAACAGATCTAATCATCTGTTTCAATTCCCTCACATGAATTGATGATGAAGAATTGTGTAGATTCTTTGCTTTCATGGTGAATTAAAATACACATTAATTACTGTAAAGTTTACATTTTAAATATCATGCCTCATGTCAGTGACTGCTTCTGACGAGACTTCTGAAGGAGAAGAAAAAATGATTAACTTATTTGAATTAAATCATTTGTATTTTGTTCATTTTTATTTGAATTAAGTCGTAAGAAAAGGTGTGATCACTAGCCACGCCTCTAACCTTTATCATAGTATTTCAAGTAGTGAACTCCAGCATTAATACACCATCAGTGATGTTAACAAAGTAATTAATACCATTACAGGACTGAGCATTATATAAGGAATAAAACACTCAGTGTTGTGCTGTTATAGGAAAATAATCAGTGAGATAAACAGCTGAGTTGCTGTTACCACTTCAGCATGTCCTGAAGTGCTTTATTCCTCTTATACCACAGCAATTACCCAACAATTACAATCTTTATGCATTAAAGAATGACACATTGTACTTTTTTAAAATCCATTTATAGTTATGTACAGTCAGGCCTGGCAAAGCATCTCAAGGGAGGAAACTCAGCATCTGATGATGTCCATGGGTTCCAGACTTCAGGCGATCATTGACAGCAAAGGATTTGCATATAATTATTACAAATAATTCTAATATTTATGATTGTTAGTTTGTCCAATTGCTTTTGAGCCTGGGAAAATAGAGGGACTCTGCAAAACATGGCTGTAATTCCTAAACAGTTTATGCAATATTTTTGTTAAACCCCTTGAATTAAAGCTGAAAGTCTACACTTCAATCACATCTTGCACATTGCTTCATTTCAAATCCATTGTGGTGGTGTACAGAGGCAAAATTACAAAAATTGTGTCACTGTCCAAATATTTATGGACCTGACTGTGTAACGCTGCAAAGTTGTTTCCTGTTATCACTTACATTATAGCAGCTATAAACAGTCATTTCCTCACCAGCCTCTTTTTAAGACAAAAAAAAAAGAAAAACGCAGCTTGTTATTTTACTGAGAAACCTCAAAGCGCAAACTCATCTGTTCTGAAGACTTTCCCATGTCGGAAAACCTCTGACTGTTACAAAGTGCTAACACTGGAGACTCCTTCCATAAATGCTAAATAAACATCTCTTTACAGAAAACTTTGGCATATCAACATTTTTTTCCATTAGAAAAATAGCTATTTTTTAATGTATTCCTTATTAGTTTTTGATTATGTGGAACATCTAAAAAAAAAAGTGATTAAGCTTTATGTTATAAAGGTATATGTTATATATTGATATATGTCTATGTTACAACAATAAATTAAGTTCATAGATATGCTTATTTCTATTTAATGAGTTTAATCTCACTATAATCCTACCATTATTGACCTATTCATTTTTTGTTGAACTTATGATCATATGGTATTAACATAAACATGCCAGAGCTGCTGTTATAGGAAATGAATCAACATTCTCTGACCAATCAGAATCGAGCATTCAACAGCATTGTGGTATAAATGCTCTTAACTGCTTTGTTTTTATAGCTAAAGGAGCCATAATGTGAAATGAATGAAAGTTCTTGAGAATGGGAAATATTCAAAATATCCAAATTTGTTTTTAAACAGCAATTTTACTTAATTAATCAAATAACTTCAAAAAAATGTTTGGCCTTTTCTGAACTTTCTCATGCTTCCATGACAAACACTTATCTGTTGACCATGTTATGAAATTCCTCAGCAATGTGAGTCCACTGTGTGTGTGTGTGTGTGTGTGTGTGTGTGTGCGTGTTGCTTTTTTCTTTTTTCGCGCACATGATCGCTCGCTTCACCCCAGCCTGCTTTGCTGTTACTCTCTCACTGAGAGCCTCGCTCACTCTTAATTACTGGATAAGATCATAAATATTTTAAGCATATGCTTTCCCACTTTGTCACTGGAGTTCACAACTAAGAGAAACAAGTTCATCTGCATATTAATAGGGAGGCAAGGCTAGGGGTGGCGTGTGTGTGTGTGTGTGTGTGTGTGGGTATTACTGGTTGCCAGAGTGGTGGCAGCAGGGGGAAATGGCACTCTTTCACAGCAGCTGCTCTTTTTTAGAACAGACCCATCCCTCCCTCCCACTCTCCCTCGCTCCCTCTGTCCTGTCCTTTCTGAGGAGTCGAGCCCCGAGGAGGCTTGTCTGGGCCACAAAGGGATAAGGACAAGTTTGGGAGGGCTGGGAATGTAACGTGGGGTTTTATCAGGATGGAGAGCAGGGAAACAGACATATGGATGTGTGTCGGGACTTCATGGTGACTGCTGCTAAACTGGAGCATTCATCCTGGGAGGCAAACGGAAAACAGTGTGGAGTGGAGACTGTGTGTATGTGTGTGTGTGTGTGTGTGTGTGTGTGTGTGTGTGTGCTTGTCTGTGGGGTGTCTCCTTTTGCAGGCTGCTCTAATGACTAGCCGATGTCCTGTGGGAGATCCGAGCTGTGATTGTGGCTCTGTAAGCATCTGAGGCCCTCACACTCCAGAGAGGTGCCATTAAAATGACAATATAAATGGAAATCTCAGGCGATAATTCTTCAAAACTCCAGCCATGGCGTGGATCAGTGAGTAAAAAAACGGAGGAAGGCAGGATTAAATTGTGTCTAATTGAATTTATGGACCTTTAAACTACCACTTAAGCGCCATCAGCGCCTTGTAATGATATGCTTTACTTAGCGAGGCTAAACAAAGACAGTTATGATTCGCTGCAGATCTAATGGTGTGTGTTGACCCGTGATTTGATAGAGCAGGACGTTCAACTTGTTAATGGGCCCGTCTGCTGCATCGCTGGCACAAAATGGATAATCACTGGGTGATTATTAGCGTTCTCTCAACTGCAAAGGAAATCAGAAAATCAGGAAAAAGTACAACAATCAGGGCTGTTCTTTAGTGTTTGGTAAAGGCGTAGCTGCCTCGGCTGTCTAGGTCTCACATGAAACAGATACATTCAAGTTCATAGTCGGAGCTAATTAGTTTGACCCCTCGCTGTCATAATTAGCATGTATTTGGCAGAAAGTGAGACACAACCTCCCTCTTCAAACAATCTATTATCATGCAAAGTAGGGTCAGTGCGAGGCAGGGTGGCGTTGTGGGGAATCAGTACACGTCACTGAAATTCCTCTCCACTTAATGAGTCCGGCTAACCGGAGCCGTTAGGAACATTTCACTTGTTTTGCATGAACTCGTTTTTATTTTTGGTGTTTTTGTTTGGGTGTCGCTAAGAAGTGAGAGTTCAGGCTTGAACCACCGCAGAAATAATTTATGACAGTTTCAAATATTCCTGGGTTGTAACATAACACACATACACTAAAACTGATTCTTTCATAAAAGGTCAACGTTAAACGAACACTTTCCTACAATTTCTCATATTACTGGCATGTTATTGTAATCATTTTCAGGGAAACTAAAGGTATCGTTTTTCCTATACTCATTAAAATCATTAATATGGAAAGCTTGGTTGATGGTACATGGTGCTTCTATGACTTCCTGGCACCCATCCAAAATGCCAGCTATTTGTACAGATCACTCAGTAATTTATTTACCATATTTCCTCATCCCCACAGAAATGAATTCCTGACTACACCACTGTGGGCAGCTATGTCTTTTTCAGGATAGATTGGACAAACATCCCACTTTCTGGCAGCCTCAGTCTTCCTCAGCCTCAGCACTACCCACATTCAAGATTGAAGAACTTTACTGTCATATGCACACTCAAGTATTCTTGTACAGTAAATTCTTACCTTGCCCATTTTAACAGATGTTATGGTATTAAAAAAATTGAATGTTAAAAAAAAACATAATCCTATGTTTTGAACATAATCCTATACCATAATTCATTTCACTCAGATATGCATGAATGCACTTACACAATTTGGCATTTCTTATCAATATTTTATACCACAGCACTCTTGAGTTCTATATTCTGATTGGTCAGAAGGTGTTGATTCATTTTCGATAACAACAGTGTAAAAAACAAATATGGAAAAAAAATGATACCTTAGGAAGTGAAGATATCTTGAATAAAGGAATTGTTATCTAATATTTCTCATTTATGAGATTAATACATAACAAGAATCAGACCATGAGGCCTATTTCTAGACATATTTATTAATTTCAAGCTTAAAGTAGTCTTACTTTGTTGTCTTCCATTGCCCTCTAGAAATAAATTCTTGAAATAAGCAAAATTATCTGCCTATAGAATAAGAAAATTTCAAGCAAGAAATGAGCATCTAAAGATAGGCTTAATAATCTTATATTAAAAATAAACATCTAATGAAGAGAACTAGTAGTTGAATTGTCCTATATTCAAGATGTTTTTACTTGCTTTTTTGCAGTGAAACCCCACTCTCTCCTAAAAATCATGTGACTTTTTGACTTTGTCCCAATTTTGTGTGGAAACAAGAAAAAAGAGAAATAAGAGAAAATGTTGAGAAAGGATTGGTTGGAGAGACCCAAATAGTGAGGATTGTCTGTTCCGCAAAGAGAATTGGAGGTTAAAAATGAAAATAAATAAATAAATAAAATGTACTGCACTTCACTGGGCATTATGTCATGTTTGTTTATTTTCTATTTTTGGTCTTCGTAATAACTGTTTGTGTATGACATCTAATGCTTAAATGACTTCAGCTAATTCAAGATACAGTCCTAGCACTTCTTCAAAAAAATAGCAATTTCCAAGTCTAATTTTATACAAAAAGTTACAGAGGTTAGGGTTAAGGTTTGGCAACCTTTGGTTAGAACTTTTTTTGAACCTGAAATTGACTGAAATCTATCCACAGTTCTAATGTTGTGTTAGGAATGGACAATTTTAAGCAAATGCCATGCTCCTGAAGGTATTAGCAAACATTACAACACTCCAAAATCAGAAAAATCTGGCCTTCCTTAGATGTCCTATACCATATGTTAGTCTGCTTGTGATCCCAAACCTATTTGAAGTAGCGAGCTCTATTGATATATCTCAAACTGAGGGTTCTCTCTCAGATATCCTGCGATTAGAAGACAAAAGGAACAATTAAAGAGGGTGCTGTTGTTTTGGATTAGAGGCTGTCCTCTCGCTTTCGGTCTGCCTGTGTCTGGATTATTAAGCTTTCAGTGGAGGATTTATCCAGAGGCCACATGGGCCATTGCCTGAGGGTGCCCCCCCATTCAATGCCTCCTCCTTGCTTTTATTGCCTGGCTTTTATTCTGCCAGGCGGTCCCACTGCTGTCAGGGGTGAGGTGAGGTGGGGAGAGAGGGAGGCTCTTAGGATAACTGGCCTCAGGCTTTCCCCAAAACCCCTTAAATCAGCCCTGGTGTAGATGTATGCAGCACCCAAAATGAGAGACGTTGATGCCTCATATAACTCATGCCATGCAGAAATGAGGGTTCTAGACACAAGTAATGGCTGAGATTTTAGAGGCTCATGAGGAAGTTATATCGTGGTAGAGGCTGGGAAAATGTTAAATTGGTAAAGTAGTGGAATATCGTTGAATCTTGATAATTGTGGGGCTCCTATGCTTGGTCTGTCAGCAGAAAGTCTCTTGTAAAACTTTACGATTTTTAAATTGACCCTCAAATAAGCCCCTATAGCAAGCATTTCTTGCTTCCGAACTACCTTAGCCAGCTAGCTACATGCTTAGTCACACTGATAAATTTCTCATGGACAACTAATTTGATTCCGTCCCTTCCCAGGGATATGGACTTAATAAAATCATCCCTGTTTTTCAGTATTTACCTGTTTGCCAGTGGGATATGGTATCAGGAACAGATCATTCAGTGAATACTGTTATCAAAAAAAAAACATCAGTATTAGCCAGGAAGATCTATCATCAACATTTTGTGCCCACTGGCAGATGATTCCCATGAAGGAAACCTGGTGGTTCAATGAATCCAGGCAATATTGTATAAGCTGGAATTTGAGACTGGGGAGTTGTCAGCCCATTGAGCACTATTGCCGAGGCTGAGATGATGAAATACAAAACATTACATTGGCAGAATGATCTCATACCGTTTGTGCCCAAAGCAAAGTAAAAGATCTATAATATGGCTGACTGGCTTTTTGACTTTCTCCAAATAAATTGCAATAATACCCCAAAAATCGGTTATGAGCTTTGATGAAACTAGGAAACTCATTTTCCCCATTTCCATAAAAGCAGGAGAGCAACGTGACTCTTTAATTTGCCTGCGAAGAAGAAATATCTGTTCTTGGTTAGCATTAAAGACTGGGGGGAAGATGAGAGAAATCACACTTATGCTCTGCGTGAATGTAGTCTACTGCAGAGATAGAAAGTAACACCGTACAGTAACTTTGGGTGGTTTTGAAGTATCTGGATATATAAGTTTTTCTACCAATTAAGACTTTCAGTATTTACTCACTGTAGAGCGTATTCAGAGTTTGCAACTTAAGTCCAAAAGTTACATCAATATTTGTGAGGAAAGTTTCTTGTATTCAGAATAGGGTTATGCACCTTCTTAAGTCAATTTTCTGTGCAGTCCATTCAGATTATGCAAATCACCTGCGTGCAGTTTACGCCTATGAGGTTGCCAGGTTTTTTGTTTGTTTGTTTGTTTTTTTTGTGTAATAACCTCCAAAACAGGGTTTTTCAATAGTGTCCAGAACACCACCTTTAAATTCAAACACTTGCCTTTAAGCTTGAAAAATTCAGGATAGAAAATGAGCACTGACAGAAACAGCATGTTTTTCTTTGATGTCAAATGTAATATGATCTAGTCGCAAGAGCTATATGAATGAGAAGATGGAATGTATTGAAAAAAAAAAACATCTAATAGAAGTATAGTATATTGCCAATATATTGCTGCATGAATTGTCCTAGTTGTAATTATCACATTATTCACTGAAAATAAGTTTCAATTAACAATGAAACCAATGGTTTCTGTACATCTGTAATTTCACTTTATCCGCCGTAGTAAAGACATTGTGGTCCCAAGCAATCATCCCTGAATCAATCTTTGTAATATACACTATCTTAAAAGAGAAATGGTTATGTACATTGTATATAGGCCTTCACTGTCTGCATTTAAATTTTCCATTTGTTTGCCATAGCATGTATTTGCAGAAATTGATTTTATTTAATTCCAAATATCTGCTTTAAAAAAAAAAAAAAAAAAAACTTTAATCAACAGTTAAAAGCAAGTATGTCTGTGTTATTCCTAGTAAATGTGTGATCTGAGGCCATGTCTCAGAGGGCAGCTGATTTTTTTTCTCATTATACTTCATGGACAAAGGAGAATTTGAGAAGTGAATTTTTTTAAAATGATTTTTAGTTTATTAATTATCATTTTCCACCATCTAGCTGGACGATCTGCCGGAGGCTTTACTGAAGTCTCCTTTTTTGTTGTTGTTTTGCTGTCAATCAGATGTAAAATGTAGGAATACATGGATAAATCTATGGGATGCCAAATTTAAAAGGTTTAATCCTCTTTTCTATCTGATATTTTATTATTATTATCATTATTGTTATTATTATTATTTTTACATTTGATGCCATTTTGACACATTTAGATAGTGATTCATGTCAAATAACAGTTTTGGTGTAAATTTTAACTATAAATGTAAATATTAAATGTAAATGTTAAGTGTAAATTGTAAATATAATTGTAAATTGTAAATATAATTGTAAATGGTAAATATAGGAGTTTAAAAAAATGTTTAGCTCATACGCTAATTTCCCCCACCTGGTATTTTTGGGTTGGTTTTTTTCTCCCTGGTCTATGAAGTATAACGAGAAAAAAATCAGCTGCCCTCTGAGACATGGCCTCAGATCACACATTTACTAGGAATAACACAGACATACTTGCTTTTAACTGTTGATTGCATCTTGATGTTCAAGATGCAGAAAGGTTTTTTTTTTTTTTTAAATAAAATCAACTAGTGTATCCTTACAATCTCAAAACTTTCTGCTTGTGAGCACATGATGTTCATTCAGTTCAGATTCCTGCTTATGTATTTAATATAGTATCCGAATGTCAACTTTTCAAGTCTGCAAACATTCACGCAAAGGCGTCACCGTGTCTTAAATATCTCATGTTCCTAAATGCAGCGCGTGTCGGACTGAGAACTCTGAAGAATGGCTAATTTAGTGTGATGTGTCTATTAAAAGGTGTTTCCAGAGCTGCTAAGAGTCTGATGCAGCAAGTAAATATCGCAGGAGCCTGGAGTATCAGGAGCATGTTGTGGTCTACAGTTTGGTCCGACATTCAGACACACACACACACACACACACACACATGTCTCCAGCTTGGGTGTCAGAAAGCCGTTTCTCAGTACAGCACATCACATTTCTCACCTCGCACCACTGGAAAGAGTCGAACTCTCTGTGGGCTGCAGGTGAAGTAGAGCAGGAGATGCAATATGTACTGCAATGCACCAGAAGTGCTGTTTTCTCTTTAGAAGAAAATAAGATATTGCTTATGTTAAGTAGTAGAGATTTGTTAAATGGAGAAGCTAATTTTTATATATAAAGTTATGAATTAACTTCAAAGCAGCTGTAAGTGTAGCAGATCTTCTTTTACTTCAAATCGTCAGCATTGAATGAACAAAAACATTGGAATTATTTTGTTAATTCGACAACTCAAAATAGCAGATTAAAAGTGCGATAAAATCGCCTACATGACACATACACATTACAATTTAGTGTCTCGTGGCTTCATTAAGTTATGCACACAATTACTTGTCGGTGCACAATATATGAGAAAATGCAAATTAATAGAATGTGCTGGATCAAGTGCTTTTTTATAAGCTGACAAATAATGAGGGTTGAAGTCATATTGCTAAATTAAACCAAATCGTCAGTGATTAATGTGATCATTACAACATTCATTGCTGTCTCCTCAATCATATATCATCATATTAGTCTTCTAGACAGCAAAGAAAAAAAATCTACTTCTTCAGTCCACATTTTCTACCTCTGATTTTACTCAGGTTTAAAGGGATGTGCTTGTGTATAAAAAGGCCGTGGACTAGATACTATTGAAAAACCCCATCTATGACACTACTACTCAAGAAAAATCTGGCAACCTTGGAGATGTGGACTAGGCACATGTGATTTGCATTTGAATGGGAGCGCAGAAAATCAACTTAAGCAGGTGCGTAACTCGACTCTGAATACGCGGAACTTTCCCTGTGTAAATGCTGACATAAGTTTTGGAAGTCTCTTTTTCTACTCGTGAAAATTACATGAACTTACATATACATCTTATATGAGTTCTAGCTTTGTGATAGCTTTTTTTTGATAAAGCATGAATTAAAAAAGACAGTATGCTTGACTAAACACTGAATCACTTTATAATTGAGCTAAGATTATTAATATTCATGCCTTGGCTTCTTTGAGACGCCTTAAAGTCATGTGTAATAGCATAATATCATATCTTAACACCATATCTGGGCCATGGTATGTATATCTGAGGGCTCAGTGTGTTCAAAAATGTTTCTTTAAGAGGACAAATGAAAGGGGTGTTAAGAATTTAGACACACTTAAACCCACTGTCTTCACAAAAGGGCTTAAAGAGGCCAGCTGCAAAATTAATATAACTGCGGGTGCTGCAATCAAACAGCTCCAGTGAAATATGGGGACATGTGTGACAGACTTAATGTGCTGCTCTTTTTTAGCCGAGAGAAAGAGACAGACAGAGTTACTAGGCTGACATGAAAGAACAGACCGAGAATTTACTCTTTTGTATTTTTTTTTTTTAAATTTCAGTTTTTTTACATCATTTCCTCTCGGCGTGCTGTTTAGACCGTGCCGCTTGGAGCAACGATAGATGTTTGTGTTTCTGCCACAAATGATTTTGCTAGAGCCATCTCAATCTCAGGAACAGAGACAAAAGCGGAGGCCGCTCATGTTCACGCCGAGTTCAAGTGTAAACACAGAAAGCTGGCACAAGAGCGAGACAGACAGAAAAAGAGAGAGAGAGAGAGAGAGAGAGAGAGAGAGAGAGAGAGAGAGAAATCCAGACAGAGCGAATGCAATTCTCCTTCCCTGCTATTTGGATGCCCGTTTTTTGAGCACATGAATATTTGATGAAATGGGCCGAAACAGAAGCCATATAACATTCCTGCATCGCCGACGCTTGCTACGCCCGTAAGCCATAAACATTAAAGGCAAGATTGAGTGCATTAAAATGAACTCGTTCCAATGGCGCATTGATTACTCGATGGAAAGAAAGTCCCCCTACTCTATAATATAATACATCCCGAGACGGAGGATCGGCTCTTGCATATGAGCTAGAACTTCTCAGAGGGGAGGAGGGAGTCTGCACCAGGCACGTGCATTTTGTCATCTCGTATCTATCTTTTTAAATGATGTGTACGTTTGCTCTCGATGGGAAGTTAATTAGGTCCAGAGATTGCTTCAGGTATTGTTCAGGTAATTTAAAATGTCAGAATCGGCAGGATGCTCGTCTTGACCCGGGCCCGTGCACCACCTCGGTAATATTGGGAGTAGCTAATTATTTTCCCTTCATTCGTTCTGTGGCTTTGCCCTGCTAGAAAGAGAAGCGAAAAGGAATAATAATTGGAAAAATTAATGAGGTGGGTTTATCAGCCACAAAAGGGCTGTTGCAAAATTTCAGTAGCAGGAGTTCTTTGGTTTGTGCTCACAGTGTAGCTTTAATATTTTTCTGACGTTTACAGCCGTTTCTTCACCTGTATCGCTGCTTCTGTTATTATGAAAGCACAGTTACATTAGGAAAAGTAGCTCTGACGCTGTGCTGCCAGGTTCAACAACTCTACATATACAGCGATTTAACGGTCTCAAAGAATCTGCACATAAACATTTGTATGAAAAATTACAAACAACTGAATGAGTGAAGCAAAGAATGTATCTTTCCCTCTCCAGCGTCTCTCTTCTTTTCTCTCTCTTGCAGTTAGTAAGAAAAAAATGCAGGTTGGCTTGTTACAGAAAAAGGAAGAAAGTCTTGAAGACTTTATCATGCTGAACTACTTAAAGTTACAGCTTTACCTCTGATCTTTATCTCCTTACAGGAAAGTTCACCATAGTTACAAAATGTAACAAAATGTTTTTTTCTGTTTGTGTGGACCTTCTGCTGTACAAGCTTGGCCTGTGCTTTGGCAGCTGGTCAGAGCAAGCTGGATTTTCCAGCAGGATTTCGGAACATTCTCAAACTCTACTAGTTCAAAAAGAAGTAAGTAAGTTAAAAAAAAGTAAGGAAGTAAGAAAATAAGTTAAAAAAAAAACACTCATTACTAGCTTAGCACAGAGGTTTGGTGGCTAAACATTTCTGGCTATCACATTATCATTCAAAGGTTTACATATTAAAATGTCCTAACAAATTTGACACAAGCAGTGATCTATATAGTTGCAATCAACCAAAAAATAATAATCTGTTCAGACTAGTATAAGGCTACAATAAACAGATAACATAGAAGCTTTGTAGAAAGCTAATCCACTACACAACGTGTATGTGGACACCTGACCTTCACATCCATGTATATGGCTCTTCTGTAAACTGTTGCCACAAAGTTGGAAGCACACAATTGTATAGAATGTCTTTGTATAATGTAGCTTTACAATTTCCCTTCACTGGAACTAAGAGACCCAAATCTATTGCAGCATGACAATGCCTCTGTGCACAAAGCAAAGTCCACAAAGCTTGGAGTGGAAGAACTCGAGTGTCCTGCACAGAGCCCTGACCTCAACCCCACTGAACACCTTTGGGATGAACTGGAACACCGACTGCACCCCAGACCTCCTCACCCAACATCAGTGCCTGACCTCACTAATGCTCTTGTAGCTGAATGAACACAAAGCCCCACAGCCACACTCCAAAATCTAGTGAAAGCCTTGCCAGAAGAGTGGAGGTTACTATAACAGCAAAGGGGGAATAAATCTGGAATGGGATGTTCAACAAGCACATATGGGTGTGATGGTCAGGTGTCCACAAACTTTTGGCCATGTAGTGTATCTGAAGAACCCATGAAGAGCCACATGTCTGTAAAAGTGTCTTATAAATGCACACAAAATTATTCCTGGACTAAACGGTTAAACTCAAAACCTTTTATGAAGGGAAAATTATTTGTTATACGACTCTAAATAAAAAGCTTAATGTTTCCATAGAGAAACAAGCCGAAGAGCACTTAAGGGTTTTAGATTTAATATTTTTCCATTGGAAAAGTGACTGTTTTCATTTCCTGAAGTTCTTCATACAACAGGGCAAATTAGACTTTTTTTAAAATCTGATTTTTAGAGTAATATTTGAAGTGACTCATGCAAAGCTGTGGAGCTTAATTCATTACGTCACATACTGAGGTCATATGCATATCTGTTTTACTGATTGAGGATTGGGAATATCTTGGTTCAAAATGCAGAAATACAAAAACGTGCCAAATTACCCCCTCAGGGTGTGTTACGTTCTGACCCTGCCAAGTTCATCCCTTGTTTTGACTTTGTTTTTCCCTGCCTTTTTTGTGCATTGGTTTCCTGTATTACCTGTCACCTGTGTCTCATTTCTTGTTTATAAGACTGTATACATATATATATATATATATATATATATATATATATATATATATATATATATATATATATTTCTGGTTTGACTTCCTAGTCTTGTTTATCATTTCTTGTTCCATGTTTCAGGTTACTCATCTCTTGTTTCTCTAAGTAATTTCATCATTGTGTGTTATTGTAAATCCTTCATGCATTTGTATCTGCTGTTTCATGTACTTCCACATTTTCTCTGTTTATATAATTGCAATCATTCAAAAATATAACCTGTTAATACTACTGTAAGACTACATTAAAGGATGTACACAAGCTATCAAAAGAAAACAGGATGTAATTTAGTCTCGCTAAACAACTGAGGTACACATTTGAACCTTGTAGCCTTGTAGACATATTGGTGCTGTTGGTTTGCTTTACTTCTGGCTAGTCTCTGTAGCTTTTAGCGCTACATCTGCGCTGAATATCCCTGCAAGCCAGCACTGTTAAGATTACAGAACTGAAGGCTCCTTCAAGAAGAAACTTTGTGCTCCCCTGACACCTCGCTTTGGATGTGGCACGAGTAATTATGGAGCGGCGTCTCGTTAGGAAGGTGTCTGTGGCACTGGAAGCACATTTCGGCTGTGGCTGTGGGATCTGCCTGAGGCGTCACTCGCCTGTCAAAGGCATGACAAGCCCTTCATTTCAGCTCTCACTAAAGAGCTTCAGTAGCTGAGCTGAGAACACAGGCACTGCGGCAACGCTGCAGCTCGCTGACCTCTCCTGACTTTTACCAGCTTCACAGAGCACAGCTCAGAATTACATGCCCTACATGCTACATAAGTTATATCCACGCTGCCATACTTATTTCTAAAATAATTTGGTCCATGCTTCCATTGCCTTTGAGATTAAGCCTGTCTTTCTGAACAGAACGAAATAATTAATATGGTTTAATATGGATTCATATTCGATCACCTATGTACCTGTATCTTTCTCGCGTGATGATTTATTTATATATAAGGAATCAGATTTCCAATAAAAATGAGGTCTTGGTGAATGAATTTGAAATTTCCAAGCAATAATGATGGAGCAGTAATTAAGGCAAGACTTTAAGACAAAGGTCAAAAGGAAAAATCATGTGTACAATACTGACCTGGTGTAAAAGTGTAATTAACTGGAATATATTAATTCTTCAGCACTACTCATTGAATTATTCATCTCTACTTTGCCTACAGTCTGAATGAGACTTTTTTCTTCAAATAATGGTGATGGAAATCATATGTAGTATGATTAGTATGATTAGTATGTACACTCTTCGAAAAAAAAAATATCTAGTTAAATCTAGTTAATCTGGTTAAATCTAATAAAGGACCTTAATGGTTCTTTAGCTTGTCCCTCTAGGAAACCTTTAAAATTTCTGCGACAAACACTACAACAAACTGTCTCCCTATCCAAGTGGAACCCTTTTAGGAGGCTAAGAACCCTTAATTATCCAATGAATCCTTAAAGAACCATTAAAGAACCTTTTTTTCTAAGAGTGTACCAAGTACCAAAATAGGTAAGCTATATTTTAATCACTTGTCAAGTTCTAGGTTAAATAAGTACCAATGAATTGCAGTTTGTAGCACACACTTACCCAGTTAACAAACTAAAAACCTTAAAATATCTGAAGAACCCATGAAGAAATATTGATATCTAAGCATATAGTACACGCATGTGAAATAGTTTCTTTATAAAAAAAAAAAAGGCTTTACTCTGAGTTAACATATGTGCCTTTTCTTACTACTTTATGAAGTAAAGAGTACCAAACTCATTCAAATTTCTCAAGCGATGAAGCTAGACATCTGATTTGATCGGTCAAACCATTACATGGCAAGTCATTTTAATTAGATTTGAAATAAGGCTTGAATGGAATTGGAAAATTCAGACTAACAAAAATCTCAAAATCAGATATGTGAAAATTCAGATTAGAGCTCCCTTTCTGAAAAATGAAAAGAGAAAGCTTTAATAATCTTTAAAATAATACCACAGTTCATTCATTCAGCTTCTGTAACCGCTTTATCCTGGATCCTGGTTAGGCTGAGGTGGATCCGGAGTCTATCCCGTGAACACTCAGGCGGGAATACATCCTGGATGGTATGCACACCCACATTCACACACTCATTCACACTTATTTATTGCAATTCATTGTTTCCAATCCAGCTACCGAAATGTTTTTGAGAAATAGGGGAGGACACTGGAGAACCCGGAGGAAATCCACAGACACGGGAAGAACATGAAACCTCAAGCTTTGGATCAAACTGGGAATGCTGGTAATCCCAATGTTGCATTATCAAAATTAGTATTAAAAAGAATCGGTTTACTGTATAGACACAGTCTAATTTTATATGTAGAAAAAAAGGTTAAAAATAGAACTTAAATCTTTGGTTGAAATGTTTTTTTTAAATACTACAAAAGAAATTAGTTTATTCCTTATTAGAGTTGAGCCCCAACAGAAGGCTAAGAACACTTATCTATCTATCTATCTATCTATCTATCTATCTATCTATCTATATATATATATATATATATGCATATATTTAAAAAAAATCTAAGAGTGTAAGCTCTTCTCATTGTATAAACACACACCTAGAACACTGACATAAACAATGATCACACATATGATAATATTTTCCTTGCAATGTCCCTCGTATTTAACCCACATCTCAGTCACTTTCAGCGTTTCCATTTGAACGCCACTGGAATGTCAAACAAAGAACAACTGCCTGTTAACTCTCGCCTCATGTTAGCTTCCTGTGTGAGCCGAATGCCAATTCGACCTGCTTCCGTTTTTGATCTGCGGAGGGAGAGAAAATGGTGAAAAAAAAAGGATTCTTTTATATTCAAATGAGAACATTATCATAAGGAACCCGGCAATAGTAAAGTTCCTCAGTGTCTCATTTGAATAGCTCATATCTTCAAGACGCCCGTGTCTTTGGGTTCATTTGGGCTTTTCGGCCCTCGTACGGGACACCTCTGTAGTCGGGGAATGTCACACGCGCTGCCTAGTAATCCATCATGAAAGGATTCCTTTCTCAGATAAAGAGAAATAACTGTCAAGGTTGTAATGAACGACGTAAACACAGAAGATTAATTAGCTCGGGTTGGCTCATATTTTTGTGTCGGAAATTCACAATTCAGGGCGGTAGGTGTGCCACTGCTATATATTTTTCACCTTCAGACAAGAAAAATGCCTTTTTTATCATGAGTATTATCAGAAAAAGGGCC
>CM040456.1:4783741-4801515 GCA_022758105.1 Pangasianodon gigas | reverse complement strand
GCTACAAGCAGTCATTGCCTCACCAGCCTCTCTTTTTGCTCTCTTGAAATAAATTTTAAAAAATGCAGCTTGTCAGAAAGCGCACATTCCTTTGTCCTGAAGATGCCTGAAAACTTAAAGGATACAGCTTTACCTCTGACTGTAACAAAGTGCTGACACTGGAGACTCCTTTCAAAAATGTTACATAAATGTTTCCTCACAAAAAATTTCACCATCTCAACGATTTCACGTTATTTTTAAAAAATCTATTTATAGAAACGATAGCATATTATTATGAGTGCATTAATATATAATATATATTAATATATAAACATTGCAAAACCTTCTGACCAATCAGAATCAAGGATTTAACAGTGTTGCGTTATAACTGAGTCATGAAATGACAGGTTTTTTTTGTTTGTTTGTTTGTTTTTAATGGATTACATAATGGCTTTCATTGTCAATAAGTCAGTCTATTAATTTATAATTTACTGAGTGGGCCAAAACTTTTGCATTGAACTGGGAATTAAAAACTTAGAATGCTAATAAAGATGTTACATAAAATGTGTAACCTGATGATCAGTCTTTCATTAATGTGTGTAACTAAGCTGTATTATGGTAATGAAAGAGTAGTCAAATATAATCAGATTAGATTACACTTTTTTACATAATCTATCAGATTACATGTTTATATGTGTAATATGTAATGAGTTCATAATTAATCTACCCACGATATGTAATAACTGGAATCTCTATATAGAGCTGTAACAAATATACAGTTATACTCACAGCAGTATGAGATGCTTTACTTCTGTTAGATGATTCACCAGCTGACATTTTGAGCAATGCCAGTAAAGCTGAAGTGAAGTGAATGTGTGTGAGTTCTGAATGATAAGCTGTGTATATAATACTGATTCTAATACTGTCATTGTGTGCTAATGTTTATATGGTTAACATTGACACCTATTGGTCAGAAGGACATCCTACAACTGAAAAATAATAATAATAATAAGCACCGGAGACACTGAACATGATGAGAAGTGAAACCATGAACAGATGTGCTTCTAAACAAAAAATGATGCTGTTTATTATATATTTATAAATATACAACTTTATTTGACCATAGCATTCATGCACTGTGGGATTATAATCTCTATATTATTAATAGTTTAAAATAATATTCTGTATTTCTCAGCTTATGTTTTTCCATCAAAGGGTTGGAGGTGCCAAATAAATAAATAAATAAATAAATAAATAAATAAATTTAAAAGTAAAATGGAGCTATTAAAAAATCAAAAATAAAATTTATTTATTTATTTATTTATTTATTTATTTACTTATTTACTTACTTATTTTGCCTTAATTTTGATGGATCGGCATCTTTTACCAATTGCTTATATCGTCTACTGCAGCACTTAACATCATCAAGATAAGTACATCATCAAGATAAGTACAAGACATATCAATCAACACTAATTTTGACATGTATTTGCATATTCAACCTTCATAACATATGGCAATAATTAATATATAAATAACAAAAATCTGGTTTTATGAAATGAAATACAATTCCTTTTATTAAATCAGATCATTTGTTTATTATATGTTATATCTGGGTTTGTCAGAAAAGCAATACTTCTTCTTAACTGATGTGTGTGTCTATGTGAGATCATTGTGCTCAGGCCTCTTACATGTGAGCATGAGACTGGCTTCATTTCTGTTTCCTGATTTTATTCCTCTCTCTGTACTTTTCACTCTTCAGACTGGACCCTAAAAAGAGAAGTTAACAAGCAGGGAAGTGAACGGAGCATCTAATGAAATGTGGAGCGTTTGAATTGTGGCCCAGAAATCGACTTAACAAGCGTGCTTTGTCCCCTGAACATCGCTGCTTATCTGCACCTTGCACAGAAATGCCTCCTCAGAAAGCCAACACAGTAAATGAAATAATTCATTAAAAATGAAACTTTTCTATCCTTGAACTGCATGTGTGCTGGACTTTTTGGAATTTGCCATAATGAACTCGAGATGTTCTGAAGTTTCTATCCTCGTCAGTGTTATAGCGTTGAACCGACCTCTCTCACTCGTCTATAATATATATCTTTATTGCCATCTATATTAATTCTACCAGAAGTTCAGGTTGGCAGAGGGTGTTAATAATCACCACAAGTATTTATAATAAAACACATTTTTATTATAAAATCCAAAGCAGAACACCAAATCTCTTCAAACGATCACATGCTATCAATCATTTGACACAAAGGGGTTTTTTCCTTCATCATATGAAAAAAAAACATTCTGAAATCTGGTAACACTTTAATTTAAGATTTAGTAATAATTTTTATTTGGTAATAAACTATTTATAAGCAGGTAATACACAGTTATTAGCGTGTGCTTTAAATTTTTGTGAATATACCATTAAACCCTAGAAAATAAATTTATTAAACAAATTCAACTCCAGTGCGCTGCTTTTCAAGGATTCAGTTTTTTTTTCTCTGTTTTAAACAAACGTGATCTGATAGAGAGGCGTGTTAGGATAAGAGGTAGCTTAAGAACTGGGTTCCAAGGACTGGAGATTTAGTCTAATTTAGTTTAGTGTAGTTTATTTGACAAGATTACCTCTTAGCTTCTTTATCAAGGATAACACAGTAAAGTCCCTGACTTATTTCTTTTGTAGAAAGGCAGCATCTACATATGTGCTTTTTTTTTTTTTTCAAGAAACCACTAACCACTACTAAAACTAACAGAACTGATTGTACATTTAGTCACTACAGGCGAACTATTCCATTCAAATGTTCCTGAATATAATGTATTTAACCTAACTACATTAAGATCATCTACACTATGTCTTGTGTTATAGATGTGCATCTCAATAACATGGGAAAAATAATTTACCAGGTAATTTGGAGTCTTATTATTAATTATTCTATGCACCATGTTTAGCTGGAGCTGTCTTAAAAGGTCTTTTATTAATACAGTAAAAATAAAAATCATTATTAAAAGAAGAAGGTTTTCTACTGATATGTAAAAATAAATACATGCTATAACATCTAAACGTTTAAACTTTAAAAGTGATACAATAACTATTCAATAATGTATTAATTAACTGCTAATCTTGAATTTGAATTAGTAAACAACAAATAACCTGCTTTTAAGTAGTTTATAGACAAATCTTAAATTAAGGTGTTACTGTGTATTTTATTTCAAACATGGTTGAGAACAACATCCACATGTGCTCTATACTATTGATTATAAATGATCATGTCTTACCCTGAACTTACAGTACGTATAATTTTCCCTTGAAGTTGAGCCATGCTAATTATTTAAAGCAAAATACACCTCAGACCGTGCGGTTATACGAAAATAATCCATGCCGGAGTGGTGTGATACGTTACCACCCCGAAGTGCATTATTTTTGTATAACTGCATGGTCTGGAGTGTGTTATTCAACTCATACCACAGCAATTTGCCAATGATTATATTGTTTAATTTATTACTGAACTACACATTGTGCATTTTAATGGATTAGAGTTAAGATTTAATGTTGTGGAACATCTGAGAGACAAATTAGTTCCTGTTCTCACTTACATTATAGCAACAATACATGATAAACAGTTGCACCCTCACCATCTCCTTCTCTCTCTTTCACTCTCTCTCTCTCTCTCACACACACACTCAAAAACGCAGCTTGTCTTTTTTCTGAGAAACCCGAAAAGCATAAACTCCCCCATTCTGGAGACTCTCCTGTGCTGGGAAACTTTGCAAAGCACAGTGACTGTTACAAAGCGCTTACACCCAAGACTCCTTCCATGATTATATAACACGATTATATGTTTTCCTTTGTTAAACAACACCACATTTTTTCATAGAAATATTTCATACAAGTGCCTGTGACTATGCAAACAATAACGTATTAGAACGAGCGCATTAATATTATTCTATCGTCCATGTTGCAACCGGAACTACTTTCAGACCTGTGCTGCACATCTTCTGACCAATCAGATTCGAGAATTCAACCACACTGTGGTACAATACAGTTTTGCAGTCATGAAGCCAAGTTTAAGGCACAATATCATTCATTTATTGAAGGTCAAGTTCATGGTGGATCTGGTGTCTATCCTGGGAACTGGTAAGTGCGGTTTAGGATGACAAATACATCGACCAGCAAGTTTTTGGGAGCAAAAATACACACCTAATGAAAATCACTTTAAAAAAACACAACAATCCTAAAGAGGACACATTCTTAAACACTCACACCTCTATTATGACTTCATGCTACTACTATTATTCCCCAGTAGAATAAAGGACCAACAGTCAGTGTTTGACATGTATTGTGAACAATCTGTTGAATTTATTTACACTGAAATGTCAAAATAGCAGTGAGGATGTGAGTCGTAGACTCGGTGTACACAGGCTGGAAAGTGTCCTCTCCTTTCAAACCCCTCCCACAGCTCTCAATTATTCACTAACACAAAATTGTGTTTGTCTCATGTGGAACTTTGTCATTTCCTCTGCTAACGTGGATCCTCATGCCGCGTATCTCGCGGGCTGCCTCACTCCTCTGCCAATTTCCTTCCCACGCAGAAAAAAAAAAAAAGTTGTTTAGGAATCTATTTCTGCTCTGCAAAGGTGGAAGGTCCTGATTTGTCTGTATCCTAAGACTATTTGTATTACAAAAGGCAGCTATAAATTATGAATTGTGTGTGACAAGAGGCAGAGGATGAAAAGAGGAAATACATAGAAAGAAATGAATAGAAATAATAGAAAGAAATGAATCAATGAGAGACTGACAGAATATTTTGGGTTCTGTATCTTAGAAAAGGCTACAAAATTATTATAGATAATCAGAAGTGGTCTAAATTCTTTAACCAGTAAAAGTGCAAATATTCATCTAATTAAAAGTCTGCTAAAAGTGCAAGTTCAGCTTTCTTCGCTCAGGTTAAAGTAGAAAACTTGAAATTATTTACTCAAGTTTATTTTAAGTGTGAAAGTACGAGAAAGATTTCTTCAGGTTAGCATCCAATCTTTTCAGTTTTAGCCTCCAGTCAAGCTCATCAGTGTAGAAACGACTTTCAACAATCATGCCATGTGTGTGTGTGTGTGTGTGTGTGTGTGTAGAGGCAAGTTTTGTTAATTTGTGAACACTAACCTTCTATATTTAACTAGCATGTTTTTCTTTGCTAATGCCAGGTTAGACTAGCATAGATTCTAGTAGCTAACATAAATCAGCTAGGCAGTAATTCAAAATCTAGCTAATGATAAATATTGGTTAATTACAGGATATTTTACTTCTGATGAATTCTTTATTAAAGTACGTAGCATTGGCTATGCATATGAACAGCAATCTTACAGAGATTGAATGATGCTTTCATACAAAAAGGCCTCGTTGCTTGTTTGTGGTGGTTAATTGGCAAAATTCATAACTGAGGCTGAATAGTGGGTGCCAATATTTATACCAAGAGACTCGAGCTCAGTTAATTGTCAACATTTAGTAACATGCTGTAATTTAATTTGTGTTAATTTATCTGGATTTATTTTTCATCCTGGATGAAATAAACAGGCTTATGGAGGTGTTTATTTTTTGGCAGACTTGGTTCATTATTTAAAGTGTTAATTACTTATACTTATTCATTCTGATTTTGCATTAAGGCTGTATGCTTAATGTTACCTAATAATGTTAACTAACAAATAATGTTAGTTGAGGGAACCTTCATGTAATGAATTATATTTATTTAAATTAGTTAATATAGGTCTTTTTTTCAAGTCTTTATTATTATTCAAAGAAACATAAAATGTTGATTACTTAGTTATTTGTTATGTTAATGCAAACATGGTGTGGTAATGAGAACTGATGCAGTAAAAAAAATGCTATATTTAAGAAAGTTGCTTTAAAAAAAACTTTAAATTTAAAGTTACTTTAAATCTAATTGAGAGGGCCTGAGAGAAGATCAGAATTTCTGTACTTTTTTCCTTCTTCTTTACAAGTTTCGAATGATAAAATTCAGCCTGCCAATACCTAAAATGTACGATCGGTTGTTCCTTAAGACTAATGTGCTGAAGTGTAATTATAATTCGGTGGTGCAGACATTATTAACACTCAGAGGCAGGCTTTTTGGGCTCCTCCTAGATGGCCAGTATAAGAGGAAAATGTGATGTGAAAGATATTTCATGTGAGACTCAATGAATAAAATAATAGGGGTATAAAAGGCTCTGCAAATGACCCTCTGTGGAAAAAAAAATCCTCCACATGTTTTAACCTCTCATTTTATCTGGAATACTTTAATAAGCACTTATTTAACTTTATACATTAAACATGGTCCAAGGACTTTAATGTATTTTAAATACGGCCTTAAGTTGTTCAAATAAATGACTATTTAGACAAGAGAGTGTCATGGAGGGGGAGGACACTGGCGCGGTCGCCGCAGAATGATTTGATCTCGAGATGAAATATCATCTCTCTACATCCTTATAATTTCAGTAGTAACGATTTACGGCCGTACACCACTCAGACTGTATCCTGCGCCAGGTGGAAATTCATTTATCAGCACGTCTTGTTCATTTCTGTTATTCGATCGTCGTATTGGGTTGTCGTGAGACGCTAATCTAATAGTTCTTGCAGTCATTTTATTTTTTGTGTCAAACGGGTTTGGGCTGCTCTTTAATATTCTGTCAACGGAGCACTTTGTGCACACGGTTGTTAAACAAATAACAAAATCAATAGGAAAACATCTATTCCTGAAGAAAAAGAAATATTCAAGAGACACATGAGTTGATTCGTAATGCGTTTGGTGCATTTATTGCCAATGTCAGCTTTGCTCAACACGCAGGAGGATCAATGTGTGTGCTGTAATCGGATGAAGATGCCGTTCAGTGCTGTACCTTTATTCAGCAGTTTAAGCACCACTGATTTCTCTGGCTGGGAGTGTGGAGACACATAATGGCACTTCCTGTAGGAGTTTCACTCTCCATAACCTTAGAATGTTGTAAGATGTCATTTTATAGCGTGAATAAAAGTCTAAATAAATGTATTACACGTTAACTCATTACTAATTACTGAAGCGTTAGTGCTTTATTACTCATTGCTACATTACGGCCTTGTAGTTTTGTAGGTTATTGTTGTCCATTTCTTTCTTTCTTTCTTTCGACGTAGGCTGGCTAAATAAAAACAACACCCCAACCCTTTTTTGGACACTGAAGTACTAGAATAGGCTAAGGTATATTAGGTAGTAGATCTCCAGGAGGAATGTAAGGCTTAGGTATTGGGAATTAATGTCGATGTGATCAGAAATTAATAAGTAGTTATTATTAAAAAAAAAGCAGTATAAATAGTTAGCTAGTAGTTCTGCAGGAGAAATGTAAGACTAAGTAGTTATTGCTAAAGACTCAGTAGTTAATAGCGAACTGCTACTAACATACTTAACTAGTAGTTCTTAGTAGTTAATAGCAGTAGGATCATTCTGCATAGTTACCTGTCGTTCCTGCATCATTACCAATGTAAAGTGTTACCCTGTAAAAAAAAATGCACTAGACAGTAGATAATAGCATAAGTCAAGTGTGATTGTCTGCCAATATTTAGTTTGAGGCTATGTCATTATTAATGTCTTCCTGCCTCAACAAAATCTATGGTCACAAGTCACTGCTGGTCAAAAAATATAATTCTTCAATGTGATGATCTGGGAAAACTGTTGTAGCGTTGTAGTTAAATATTAGTTACTCTACAGCACCAAAGTAAAAAGGTGGTAGGATTATGGTTTAACAGAGTGCCATTACGGTGGAATCATGGTACAGAGTTTGGAAGCCACAATTACAATAAAGTGCCCTCGTAAATCCATGGTGCATCACAGTGAAATTAGAGTAAACTATCATTCATTCCTGTAAGGGTTGTGGGATTTATTGTCATGGCCATATGCCAATATTGGAAAAGTATCGGAGAAGTTGTCTTGCATGATCTTGAAAACTTGATATTTAACACCAATATATTTCTGTATATGGCCAAGAGAATGTGATAACGTGATGTGACTATAGTTTTTCTAGTACTCAGTTCAACTGTGACAAAACAAAACAATAAAATAAAATAAAAATAAATTAAAATAAAATTCTAAGAAAGGTTTTTTTTCCATTTGCGCTGTCTATATTGATCATCACTGACATTAAGAGGAGGTTCTCTTATACCACAGTGATTTCCCAATGACTACGAATTTTATTTTATTAACTAAAGACATCACTTTTTAACAGTTTATAATTCGATTAAATGTTGTTGAATGTCTGTGAGACAAGTTAGTTCCAGTTATCTTTTATGTCATAACAACAGCTAGCATCTCCTTTTCTGAATTTAATGAGACAAAAAGAAAGTGGTTTGTCACCTAGAAACCTAGTTTTGCTTTGCAATGCACCATGACTGTTACAAAGCTCTGTTTTCATCTATAATTTATAATCATGTTAACATCATGAACATTGCATATTAAGAATTTCTCCCTGCTCTTTACGATAGATTGTGGAGCAGACAATTTGAAGATTTTCCAGCTAAAAGGGTTGTACGTCTTTCCTCATTGACCCTATAATGAGTAATTCCACATCACATCACAGACCATAAAAGTGAGCATTGCTCAGGTGTTCAATCAAGTTCAATCTCTATTAATCAAAAAACAACCATGAGATATATATATATATATATATATATATATATATATATATATATATACACACATATAAAATCAAATTATTTAAATTTTTTACATTCATGTCAAGTAACATTTTCCATCTTTATCTCTTCCTGTCTTGCAGCAGCTTCAGTACAAATCTAAAGAAAGGGGCTTTGGCAACAGAAGGTCAAAGTGATTTGATGAAAAGGAATGAAAGCCCTCCATAATCGTATTCCACTATATTTAAGACGGCATCTTGGGATTTTTTTTTAGGCAGCTGGCAACCCTCGTCCCTAATGTTTATCAATTATTACTTATCTTGGAGGATTCAATGCCCAGTAATCTCAGATAGTTCTGAAGTTTTCTGTTTTTTTTTTTTTTTTTTTTTTTCTGGCACTCCACAAAATCTTCACAGCCCAACGGAGTCTACAGGGCTTCGTTCCATCACACTTCTAGCTGCTCTATCACAACTGGAGTTATCAAGTGCCAGTCCCAAATCACTCATATGAGACATGTGAAGAGCCAAAGTTGAGATTTCTGTACATATATGTGTCTATAAATCATAAATGTGCGATTAGGGATAGGATTGTGCCAAAACGGTTTGTGTAAATCCTTTAAAGTCTCAGTTTATTATCCAGTTATACACTAAAAAGCATATTATTCAGTAAGTACAGTAAAGCTAATAGTTTTCGAGAGTGAGGAATGTAAATCTGGACATCCTGAAATATCCTGAGAGTTGGGTTAAATATAGTTAGAACTGTAGACTGAAATCCAAACATTTTAATCCAAACTTCTATATTTAGACAGGGAACGTTACACATATTCAGAGTCAGGTTACGCACCTGCTTAAGAACTGCTTCAGAGGTTGCCAGAATTTTCTTAAATAGACGCATCCAAGGTGGGTTTTTCAACAGCATCCAGACCACCACCTTTAAACACAAGCACTCAGAGTTAACCCTGAAAAAAGTCATGGATAGAAAATGCAAACTGAAGCAGGAAATAGCAATTTTCCCTTTGCTGTTATTTGTAATACAATGCAACACAAAAGCAGGAGTCAATATATTACTGCATTGTTTTGTTCATCACTGCAAATTCAGTTTAACTATATGGCTTCCACACTCATTATAATAAAATAGCACTTGATGCAGCACATGTTTTTTTTTACATGATTTTTTACAATTTAATAAGGATACTAAATCAAGGTCAAATTAATACCAATGTTTTGGTTAAAATTTAGGCGTTTTGAGTGTATTTGTTGTGCAACCCTGGAATGCAAATGGTATACCATATATGGGGTGGCAAACCTGTGTTTGTCTATCTATCTCACAGTCTATCAATAAAATTTCAATAGATAAACACTTTTGCTCCATAGTGCAGTTCCAACTTAATATTAAGATTTCACAAAGAGCTAAAATCTCTATTTTTTTTTTTTTCAATAATAATAAAACAGCTTTGGACTGTTCATAGTAGATTGTCGTCTTTTCTCATTCTCTGTCTTTTTATTGATGACACTTTCCAAAATTTTAATCCCAGGAAATGTTACCTCATAGCTATTCTTTGCAGAATTAAAGTTCATACAAGGAACCACTTCTTCATGATTTTAAAATGAACCTAATTGTCATTTATTTACACATGCACACATTCTTTTTTTTTTTTTTTTTTTGCCAAATATAGATCCGTTTTCTTTTTCAATTAATAAGACAAATGTTATTTACATAAGTACACGGTGTCATTTATAATTCAGTTTAATTAAAGCATTTCTTTGTGCTTCACCACTGACCACCTGTTGGGACGCCACACTAAATATTTAACACGGTTTTCTCCGTAGTTTTTTTTCTTCCTTTATGTCTCTTTGATGTTTTGTTTCACACTGTTTTTTTTTTTATGAAATCTCAGTGGAATAGCTGAGGAATGTTCTCACTCTTCTCTTTCAAGCCCGAAACTTTGCGTTTTAACAGTTGTCTGGAGATGCTTTTTTTCCTTTTCCATATGAAATATCTTCCTTAATAAAAGTGGAAGTGAGGGGATAGAGGGAGTGAGGGGAAGAGCGGTAAATCTGCGCTAACCACACAGAGGCCCAGGTCTCTGGGAGACTGATTAGCATCCCGCCTCGGTAGTGCGCTCCTCGATAATTAGGGGATGTTCAGCTCTGCGGCCTTGATGCCTTCTCCCAGGGCAGGCAGCAATTACTGAAGCCTTCGCCTTTCCCGCTGCTTTCTGAACCTCCTCGCTGGTGGAGAGCTTTCTGTACGAAAGGTCTGCTAATTTCCTGCAATCATGCTGTAAGGATGGAAACAGAGAAGACGTGGGTGCCAGGATTGTCTAGCCAGAGGGCATTACTTATCTATCAGGCTAGTGCTGTAGTGTGAGTGTAGTTGTAAATGTGAAGATGTCGGTCAGTTTCGCATGCCATGCTCGCAGTGTGTGTGTGTGTGTGTGGGTGTGTGTGTGTGTAAGATCAATGGCATAGGCTGAGTGGACTGCTGAAGAAAAGACAGCTTGATATGGAAAGACATTGACCAGAGATAAATTACAGCTCATGGGGGCATCATTAGAGAGCAACAACTCACCCTCTGTCTTACACACTGTATGGGTTTTGCACTGAGTTGTAGAGTATAGGTATGGGTAAGGAATAAAACACTTCAGGTCATGCTGTTATAGGAAAATAATCAGTGATGCAGCTGTTACCAGCCAGACAGGACATCCAGAAGTGTTTATTTCCTCTTATACTACAGCAATTTGCCAAAGATGTTAATGCTTCTTATATTAAAGAATGACACATTGTACTTTTATCTAGTTGTAGTTACATTTAATGTTGGGAAACATCCAGGAAACAAGATATAGCAGCTTCAATAGCATTTCTTTTTTCTTGTCTTTGTACCTTGTCGTGTTACTGAGAAACCACAAAGTGTAAACAGCTCTGTCTGGAAAACGTTCTTATGTCTGAAGGCATTAATACTGGAGACTCCTTAGAAAAAATGCCAACTCCTCACAGAAAACTTCACCATGTTAAAAATTATATGGTTTTAATCTGTTCATCATTAGCTTTAGTGTTATTAGATGATGTGAAGCATTCAGCCATTACAAGTCCCTGGGTATGTTGTATGTTGTTATAGAAAATTTATTAACACCTTCTGACCAATCGAGAATTCAGCAGCACTGTGGTATAAAGTACATTAAACAGCTGAAATGTCAGTTATCTGTCTGGAATATTGTGTCCATGCAGATGGATTTGTTGGTAGTTGAGCCAGTTCTGTGTTGGTGCGAGCTCGAGCTGTAGATTTTTCTGGCCTTGGTCTTGAAAGAATGAAAACTGGCAACCCGAGAAGACTAGTGACTTTTTTCCAGATCGTCAGATCTTCATTCATTTCAGTGAACTTAACTGTAGGAAATATGTTACAGATGTGAAACATGAGGCAAGAGCTGGATCTCCTTATTATCAAAAGAAAAAGCCAAAATCCAAAAATGCTCCTAGTTTCATATCACCAGACACGTCAAGGAATGCTGAATAATCTTAAAACGGGGCCATTTCACACTAAATAGTAATATGACACAAATTAAGATCTAATTTGAGATAATAACACTGTGTATAATTAACATTCGACAATTAAAGCAGTAATTATTCATCACAGCAAATTCCCCATGGGGATGAAACACAAAGCCATTTTTAGCTCATTACTGGCATCCCTCCAGCACTTACACTGATGATGCTGAGAGTCCTGTGCTTTTAATTCGATTACATCATAACTTGGCGTATAACGTGTCTCTGGTATAGGTGATTATTGTACTCAAAGTCAAACCGTATGGTCTGCATAGTTCTCTCTCTCTCAGTTGGAATCCTAAGTTTGTGGTTTAGAAATTTCTCTTTTATTTTAGGGACAATTTCATGTCAGTTATTACATGCCAATACCCAACACCCGAGTGTTTCCTTTCAGAAATGGCTTAAACCAGAACCTTTTTTTTCAAAAGCTAGAGCTGTAAAGTCCCAAGAACCTTTGAGGAACCATTGTTTTCTATGAGTTTGTAGATTAACCTATCAATACCTCCTTTGCCTTTTCTGAAAGGAAATCATTTATCTTTCCTGTGCTCTCTTTTTCTTGACATGGAAATGATGTTGGTAATAAAAACAATGACTTTTAAAAACTGCTCATCTGTACTGATAGCCAAGGACTGTAAGAAAACTCTTATATGAAGCCAAGACAAGCTGGAAGGTTTATGCCATTTATGCAGTTTGTACCACTTACACCATTTTTTGTTTGTCTGTTTGTTTTATGCCAGTAAAGATGGATAACTTAAGTGACAAAATGCCTCTTTGGAGTGTTAGTAACATCACTGAGCCCACAGAGGTCGATCATACAGCAGGGAACACCACTTTACATGCAGAAATGCAACCCTTATATTGTGCAGGTTCAATTGTAATAAATAAATAAATAAATAAATAAATAGTTTCTACATATAGTGCTACAGTTAACATGAAACAGCAGCAGACAAAAGTGCAAACAGTCAGACAAAAGATTATATACAATATTAGAGAATATAACATACACAACACTATACAATACACTGTACACAACATTATGCAATACGCTATACACAACGCTATACAATAGATTATACACAACACTATGCAACACGCTATACGTGACTCTATACAACAGGCTATACGCAACACTATACAATAGACTATACGCAACACTATACAATAGACTATACGCAACACTATACAACAGGCTATACGCAACACTATACAACAGGCTATATGCAACACTATACAACAGGCTATACGCAACACTATACAACAGGCTATACGCAACACTATACAACAGGCTATACGCAACACTATACAACAGGCTATACGCAACACTATACAACAGGCTATACGCAACACTATACAACAGGCTATACGCAACACTATACAACAGGCTATACGCAACACTATACAACAGGCTATATGCAACACTATACAACAGGCTATACGCAACACTATACAACAGGCTATACAGCCATTAAACAAAGGACAGTAGAATCTAGACGGTAGACTGTGGATAAATTACCATCGTACATGTATTATTCCCTTATCATCAAACACGCAGTGCAAAAAACCAGTTTTGAAGTTTATCCATTTCAGGTACACTATACCATTCTCACCAGAGCTTTCTTTCTTTCTTTCTTTCTTTCTGTTTCACACTGTTATTCTATGTTACTTTCTTTTCATCTCTATGATCAGCTACACCATTGAAATTCGATCATGGCAACTGGACTCTGATAACCTGTCTGTTTTTTTTTTAATCATTAATTTTCATGTTTCAGCAGAAAAACCCTGGAGAGGGTTTCAAGGGTTTGGTTGGAAATGTGATTTCAGTGTGGACATTAAAGGCAAAATGCAGATTTACTCTGAACAGGGTCAGAGTCAATGACACACACGTGTAGACACTGAAGCTGTGAAGGTGTGTGTTTTCCATCCACCCGGACCGCTACGTTACTGAACCGACACACCAATCACACGCCAAACTGTGATATTGCTTTTGAGTTTAACTGTATCACAAAAAGCTTCTGTCATTTACTTGCTTATTTTCATTTGAACTCCTGTGTTACACTGTTCTACTTCATTTGTCTTGGAGGATTGATGAGCAGATTGAACGTTATCACTCATTTCACCATCAGTCACTCAGGCGAGGGTTTTACATGCAGTACCTAGAGAAGTATGATAAAGCACAAACGGCTTTGTCCTTAATCTTATTCAGTTTCATCATTACACTGTTTGGATTGAAGAATTTATAATCCTACAATAGTTTAAACCATTTATAATATATTTTAAGTATGTTATAGACACATGTAACAATTTAATTTATTTCATTATTTTATCTTTAGTTGATGAACATGAAATTTCAAAGCCATAAATTATCTGAATATCCTTCTTGTTGTTGCTGCTGTTTTTTAATAATATCAGTAAATTCACCATATTTTAGGTAATGCTGGAGTTCATTATTGATAAAATGTGTATTAATTAGACAAATAATTCTTCATCAACACACACACACACGTGCACAAGAAAAGTATCTGGGAAATTCCCATCTTATCTTGTATGACTGTAAATAATTTGCTTCAATGTATATTCTTAAATCTGTTGGAATTAGTGCATAGTTTTGAACAGGGCTCTCTCACCCTCAAATAAATATATATTTTTTTTATAATAAAACAGACCAGAAATAGCCTTATTTGTCATAAACAGCTGTCTTTTCCTCAGTTTTCTTCCAGACATTTGAGAAAGACCTATCCATAAAACACAAGCTCTGGGTTCTCGTCTACATGCCCACTGTCTCCTAACATTTCTTGTTCCATGCTCCTCTCTGGAGTGTTGAAAACAGAAAAAAAAAGATCTGAACCTTTTCCTTTTTCCTTTTCCAGCCTCAAATTTACATCTTTTGCTCATTTCTGGGCGTCGGCCCCCGCCAGGAGGATTGTAATGAAGGAGAGTGCGAGTGCTCAGCGGAGACACGGCGGGACCTGGAGACAGGAGCGCGAGAGAGAACGCAGACCGAGCCACGGCACAATCAGCCACTTTAAAAGTGAATGTTTAAGTAGCCTGGTAGATAGGGCTTTGATTCGGCCTCTGATCAAGGCCGAGACGTCTCATTCAGAGAATAATGATTTTTTTTCTCCCTCTCTCTCCTCTGCTTAATTTCAGTGTTTCCTTCACATCTATGGGCTTACAGGTAGCGCAAAGCCCAGTGGTATTGTCTTGCCGGAGCTGTGCAGGAGAGCAGACCCTTTATTCTGCCAGATTAGTGCTGAGAGATGAACGGTGGGGGAGAAAAGAAAAGAAGGAGAGAGAGAGAAGGAATTGCAAATGTGAGAGGAAGTGAGTGATTAGACACAGGACACGCTGTCAGAGAGAACGGCCAAAGTCTCAGGCTGCAAGTTCATTATAAAAAAAATGTACACACTGTTTTTCTTACTGGTCTTCATACAGAACAAGTCAATCAATACCGCAACAGTAGTGTTAGTATAGAGTTTAAATGATGCCGTATATGTTGTATCTGCAAAATATTCTTGGTCAAGTTTCCCAAAAGCATCGCAGCATAAAGATCATCTTTAAATGGTAGAGTGAGCATCACATTGAACACTCTCTCTCTCTCTCTCTCTCTCTCCCGGTTAAGATAAACTTTGCGATGATTTTGGGAAACTCAGCCCTTAATCATTATGTAAGAATCAAATTCATAATATAACAACAGGATGTGGATCAGCTAAAAAGTTAGTCTATTATAATCATAATTATTCACAATAAAAATAGTTTAAAAATTGCAATCATACCAGGCAACACTTCCCAATTTACATTTACAACATTAGTTAACAATGTAAATCAGCTTTAATAAACAGTTAGGAATATTAATAAAATAATTAAACACCTGTTAAAAAAAAAAATGCAATAACTAATGAGCAGTATATGACCTAATGACATATACTGCAATAACTATGCAATGCAATAACTAATGACCAATATAAAGCAATGCTTCTTAAATAATATGTTCTTCTTTTACCATTTACAGGAAGGTACCTGATCTCAGCTAAATATTAACCTTTAGTTAGTTTTATTTAAAAACACTATAAAAATAATAATAATAATTTGGTTCATTTAAAATAAAGTTTTGTCCTGACCTTCTTAGACCTGATTTGAAGAATATAGTATACTGCATTTGGTGTCATGTGTGTGTTACATTACGGGGAGCCGTACGGGAAATATTAAAAAGAGAGAATCCAAAATCTTTTCAGAGGATATGAAAGAGATTAGAGGCAGTTATAAAGGCAAAGAGTGGATTCTCAAGTTATTAGAGGATACCTATATCACATACTACTACATATATCCATGCAAACTGATTTAATTTTTATTATTTTTTGACCCGTAACACATTTTTTCATATCCTAACATACACTACTTGACCATTTTTGTTACATTTCATAATGAAAGAACATCTGTGAAACATAACCTCACTAAATGTCTTTTTTTTTCTCGTATAGGATTTTTTTTTAGTCTTCTTCATTTTATTCTAACAATATGCCAACATTTATGCACTCCACTATATGTATATATATTTTAGCCATGGATGTGATATTCTTTATTTAGATAACATTTTTAACAATAGTTTATCCATTCGTTTTCAGGAAGCACTTCTTCCTGGTCACAGTGACGGTGGATCTGGAGTCTTTCCCGGGAATACTGGAAGTGAGACGGGAATACAGACTGGATGGGACGCCGGAGTACAAACACTTAATTCCAGTGTTAATTATTTTATTAATATTACTTGCATTGTGTTCACAATGAAGTCTGCAGTTTGCTAATGTTAACTAATGTTAACTAAGAGAAGTTGAACGCAAAGTCACACCATATTCGATTAAAATGATTCAATTTAAATGATTAAAATTACTGGTGCTTTTTTGACGTAGAAAACAAAATATAACAAATAACATCCAGAAATGCACTGCTTGTAAGTTTAACACATTACACAATCCAAACATTCACATATACCTCATTTGTAGCACCTTGAAACACTGATGAATATCAACGTCCTATCACAAGCACACTATTTACTGTAAATTAATGTATCAAGAGTTCATTAGACCGCTCTGTAGGTCACATTCCACACAAACATGATTAGACCACGCCCACATTTCCACTATGCTATTCATATGAGCTAAGTACTTTTACAGAAGGAAAAGCTCCTATAATAAACCAAATGTCTCCTCTTCATGGCTTTATTTGAAGACAGTCAAGCTTATGTCATATGCGAACATGGAATGGAAGTGTTTTTTTTTTTTTAAATCATATTATAATGTCATATATACATACATACGTATATATATATATATATATATATATATATATATATATATATATATATATAATTATTACACTTTATAGCTGTCTTTATTATGCATGAAGTGTTAATGCATGAAGTCATCCTGCAAAACTTAACAAAAAAGATTTCACTGTATATATATATATATGTATGTATATAAAACTCCATTTACGTTTGAGGCTGGTAAAATGGTGCCGAATAAATCATCAGGAACAGCACTGATTTAAAAATGTTTTGTAGAAAATATGCCTCACTTTACTTAGAGCTCACAAATTCAATTTATAAGCTATTATACTTA
>CM040456.1:4719035-4783641 GCA_022758105.1 Pangasianodon gigas | reverse complement strand
AGCTTATAAATATAAATATATATAATCTTTTTTTTTATTTTAAAAATACATGAATACATGAAACAAAATGGTGTTGAATTGGTGATATAATGCATACTACTGCTAACGCTTCGTGTTAAAAATTTACAAGTGCATTATAATCCGTAATGACTTTTTCATAAATAATTGTAACTGTATAAATGTTCCTCATGTTATTTCATTGCAGTCAAATTATTTCCTGATTGTTCCAGATTATTCAGGTCTAAATGTATGTCATGAAAAACATTAAATTACACATGATGTGGGCTACACTCAAATAAACACTTATTTATTATATCAATCTTATGCAAATAGTGTAGAGCAGACGTGGGCGTGGTAAGATGACTTTTTTTTTTTTTTTTAATGTGACAAAGGGCAATTGAGATAATATTTGAAATGTTGATACCAGCTCATTGTATATAGAGTAAGTTGCTGCAAATAAGTTTTTTTTCTTTTTTCTGGGTTGTCGTTGAGGTTAACCTCTTCACACTTCACGTGTAATAAAGTTTTACAGCTCATCACTGGGTTTTAGGTCAAAGAGAACTTTTCCAAAACTTTTCCTTGTAGTCGGAGAAACAAAACCTCACAGACTTTGTGTGCTGAAGTTGAACCGGCAGACCTGTGCAGTTTTGCTGTAAGCTATTACTCTTTTATGCGCCGCTCTTTGGCTGTGGAAAGGTGCCTCGCCAATTATTTTGAGATGGATGCAGGATGCAGAATGACTAGAAGCATCAGGTTCTCCTCTCATTTTTTTTTCTTCCAGCAGACCATGCCTAAGGTAAGGGCAGAATGGCCAGAGGCTACAGGAGCTCTCGAGGGACACGCCAGGCCCATGAACTGCGAAACTGACATCTCTCATCTGTTACGTCTGCTAACCAGACCTTTAAGAACCTTGACAGAGTGTGCTCTGTGCCTTTTCTACACCACCTGCTATTGTTCACTCAGTGTGGAGACTTAGGAAATTTCTACCACAACTATTGACCTTATAGAAACATGAAATATGTTCACATACAGACTAATGAGCCAATAATAATCAGACTGGAATGTAAATAAAATAAAATAGAACATTACACCACAGTGCTGTTGAATTCTCAAATCTGATTGGTGCTGATTAATTTTCTATAACAGCAGCTCTAGTTCCAATAGTTCCAGCTGCAAGGCAAATCACAGATTTATATTAACACACTTCTTGTTGTTAGTAGGTTATCATTTCTATAGCAACAACTCATTCACTCCTTGTATAGAGGACACATAATCTAAGGATAATAATAAATGGATTTAAAAATGATGCGGTTTTGGTAACAGGTTGTTATTTAACATTTAAGGAAGGAGTCTCCAGTGTCAGCGCTTTGAACGGTAAGTTTTGCTTTGCGCTTTTCTTTGTAACATGACAAACTCTATTTTTTGTCTAATTAACTACATGAGAGAGAAAAAAGAGAGGCTGGTGAGGGAACAGCTGCTATAACATAAGTGATAACAGGAAGTAACTTGTTTCATGGATGTTCCACAACATTATTCATAGCGATAAATGGATAAAACATATGTGATTTTTTTAATTAATTAAAAATTGTAATCGTTGGCAAATTGCACTTCAGGACATGCTGTTATAGGAAGGTAACAGTATCACCGCATCACACAGCCCCGAAGTTGATTATTTAGCTATAAGCACACATCCCATTGTGTTTTATTCCTTTTAATTAATAAACCAGCAGATCAGTGTAGATTAAAAAAGTTTTCTTAATCATAAAGTCATGATGGCTATAATCATATCAGATAGTCTATAAATTCACAAACATCACCCTTGTGTAATCTGCTCTCTAATACAAATACTATATCCAATGTTGTATGGAGATTATATCCAGTGTTGTATGGAGATGAAATTGATTGTACTTCCTTTACTATGTGTGGTAGTGATGAAAAAGAGATGTGTGTGTGTGTGTGTGTGTGTGTTGTTAGGTCTTTGCTTGTATACTAGTGGCTGTGGGAGCGAGCGTCGTAAAGCCTGAGGTTGCTGTGGTGGCAGTTCCCCTGACGACTGTGCTCTGAACCCATCACGCCTTGCAGGAAGCCTGCAGGAATTTTCCTTCAATCACAGGCAAACCCTGTCACCTTCACTTACTGCCACACACTCACACACACACACACACACACACATGACTGCTTCAACCTGTGGATCTGAATGCACACACACACACATGTGCTTCACTCACTGTTAAAGTGAGGTTAGAAGGAACAAACCCATGTACATACAAGTAATTTAATTTTACTTCTATTAATTTGATTAATTTACTTTCACCTCCATTTATACTTCATTTAAAACATGCAATATATATTATTAAATGTTAGTCTTTTTTGTGTATGTGGTATATATACAGCGATCAGCTATAACATTAAAACCACTGATAGGTGAAGTGAATAACATTGATTATCTCGTTACAGTGGCACCTGACAAGGGGTGGGATGTATTAGGGGGCAAGTGAACAGTCAGTTCTCGAAGTTGAAGTGTTGGAAGCAGGAACATTGGGCAAGCGTAAGGATCTGAGTGACTTTGACAAGAGCCAAATTGTGATGGTTAGACGACTGGGTCAGAGCATCTCCAAAACGGCAGGTCTTGTGTGGTGTTCTCGGTTTGCAGTGGTTAGTACCTACCAACAGTGGTCCAAGGAGGGGCAACTGGTGAACTAGTGACAAGGTCATCAGTGCCCAAGGCTCACTGAAGCAAGTGTGGAGCGAAGGCTAGCCCGTCTCGTCCGATCCCACAGAACAGCTACTGTAGCACAAATTGCTGAAAAAGTTAATGCTGGCTGTGATAGAAAGGTGTCAGAACACACAGTGCATCACAGCTTGCTGCATATGGGGCTGCGTAGCCGCAGACCGGTCAGTGTGCCCATGCTGACCCCTGTCCATCACTGAAAGCTCCTACAATGGTCACATGAGCATCAGAACTGGAGCAAGGAGCAATGGAAGAAGGTGGCCTGGTCTGATGAATCACGTTTTCTTTTACATCATGTGGACGGCCGGGTGCATTTGTGTCACTTACCTGGGGAAGAGATGGCACCAGGATGCACTATGGGAAGAAGGCAAGCCGGCGGAGGCAGTGTGATGCTCTGGGCAATGTTCTGCTGGGAAACCTTGGGTCTTGGCATTCATGTGGATGTTACTTTGACACCAAGTACACTCCTTCATGGCAATGGTATTCACTAATGGCAGTGGCCTCTTTCAGCAGGATAATGTGCCCTGCCACACTGCAAAAATTGTTCAGGAGTGGTTTGAGGAACATGACAAAGAGTTCAAGGTGTTGACTTGGCCTCCAAATTCCCCAGATCTCAATCCGATCAAGCATCTGTGGGATGTGCTGGACAAACAAGTCCGATCCATGGAGGCCCCACATTGCAACTTACAGGACTTAAAGGATTTACTGCTAACGCCTTGGTGCCAGATACCACAGAACTCCTTCAGAGGTCTTGTGGGGTCAATGCCTCAATGGGTCAGAGCTGTTTTGGCAGCAGAAGGGGACCTACACAGTATTAGGCAGGTGGTTTTAATGTTATGGTTGATCGGTGTATATATTTACACAGATAAGCCATAACATTAAAACCACCTGCCTAATATTGTGTTGTGCCACCAAAACAGGTGTGCTGTGGTATCTGGCACCAAGATGTTGGTAGGTACTTACCACTGCATACAGTAACACCCCACAAGACCTGCCATTTTGGAGATGCTCTGATGCAGTTGTCTAGCCAGATCCTTACTCTTGCCCATTTTTCCTGCTTCCAACATGTCAACTTTGAGAACTGACTGTTCACTTGCTGCCTAATATATCCCACCCCTTGACAGATGCCATTGTAACGAGATAATCAATGTTATTCACTTCACCTGTCAGTGGTTTTAATGTTAAATGTATATGGCTAATATATATATATATATATATATATATATATATATATATATATATATACAGATAGATAGATAGATAGATACAGTAGATAGATATAAATCTTGCCAGAAAGGTTCACAGGGCATCTGGTTGAGCCTGGATTTCTGCATGGGAGGTGAGTGGGAGGATTTGAGCAAGTGAGCAGTCAGATATGAAGCTTGCGGGACAAAGAAAGGCTATATTCATTAACATGAATGTGCAGTGCTGCGCGATACATTCACAGCATCCTTAGTAGCTGTCTGGTCAGAATCACGGTGGTTTAAATTCAAAAACTTTCACAGCCAACCTATTTGCAGCACATTCTGTATGTTAAAGACTCCCCCTGACATTTCATTAATATGCGGCAATATAATGTTTACCAAAGTGCCTACATTACTCATCACTCTTGGTGGAATTCATTATTTTAGCAAATCAAATGATCAGACATCTCACTGCAATATCACACTGTCTGTTCATTTAACTCAAACTCTTTCTGGTGAACAGCACAGCCTTTCAAACCTCCAACACACAGCTAATAGACACTCAGAGAAGCTGTGGAAGCCCATGGCAGATCCAAGTAGAATGTGTTTTAATGGGATGAAAGATTAACGCTCACTGGACAACAGGCTTTTAACAAATCGTTTTGAGTCCCTCCCAGAAGCTGTGCATCTCTGGGAATGAATGGGAGTGTAGCCGGATAGGTTTTGTACAGAAAAAATAACCCATCTCAACCTTTATTGTTCTCTTCGTTTGTCCCGCCTCTGGATGCACATCTTCTCCTTATGTTGATTGGTAGATCTCTCAATGGGGCGGAACCTCATAACTAACTGCCAATCACTGAAACAGTAATGAACATGACTGACATCTCAGACTTAACCATATCTGTCCCAGTCAGAGTGCTCAGAGCTGCAGTAGTGGTCACTAGCCTAATCTGTAACAGTTTTACACAAATAGTATAGCTTGTTATTTTATCTTTGTAATTGGTAGATGTTTAGTTATCTTTTATTTTTTATTTTTTTTTGCATTCTTTTCAGAACTTTTTTGTATATTTATAGGTCTGGCTATCTAGCTGTCACAACCTTCAGAGGAAAAACAGGGTAATGTGAAATTTAGCTAGCTAGTTAGCAGTTTAGTTGCTTTTTAGCATGGCATGGCAGACACTACTCATTTTGTCAACCTGATTTTGGAAGTATTTAATGAGGAGAGACTGTGAATTAAATAGGAGGCCAGACAAACAGATAAAGCAAAACACACAGATATACGTATATACTTCACGTAATCGATTAATTTCTAACATCCTTAGTAACTGCCTGGTCAGGGTCATGATGGTTTAAATTCAGCTACTAGTTTGTTTATATTTTGGGAAACAAAATCTGTTAGAAAATATCACGGGCAGGTACGAACAAAACTAATAACTGAAGTGATGTAGCTGAGGTTGAGGAACTGTCATTTAATTAAAAAAAGATTTATAGTACAATTAATAGTTTATTGCCAGTTCATGAATTAAAGTGTTACCTTATTATCGTATATTATTGACTGTGTTCACTGGATGATTCATAATTTACCTGATTGCCTTTTTTATTAAAATCACAAAAATTTTATACTATATATAATTTTAAGGGAGGAATGAATTTGAGTGTTTTGAAAAGAAAGTATTATTACATCATGAAATATGAGAGCCTATCATGTTGTGATCTGCAAATGAAGACTATGCAACACTGGTTTACTAGAATAAGTAGGCGGGGCATGTGTAGGTTTGGGGGTGTTTCTAATTTGCATATTGATACAATCTGAATATCTTGATGAAGGTTAAAGTATAGGTGCTTCTGTGCTTTTTTCTGTGGTCTAATAACATTTTTAAAGAACTGTCATGTCAAGCAATATGCAAAGAAAGATTTTCAAAGTTTTTAGTGACTTTAAATATTTACAAGTGATCCAAAATAAAACTATGAGGAAGATGTGTCGTCAGCATTAATTCTACGACTGCAGCATGAAATCAATGGTCCGGAGTCAAATGAAAAGCCAAAGAATAATTGGCCTGCAATCGATGGCTGTTTGAATATAAGCCTGGCTTTAGCCATATCAAGAGGGTTCAAATGAGAGTTTATTGGGCGTCTAAGGAGATCAATGCTTACAAGGTCACGATTTATCCGGGACTACTTCACGTCATTAGAGGAATTTTAATAATTCATCTCACCCAGGAGGCAGAGAGAAGAAGGCGAATGATGAATCCGTAAAGCAGGACAATGCTAATCCCTCAAACACCGCCATCCAGTTCATGTTGGCTTGCGCTCAGCATCGCATTTTTAATCAGAAGACGCCTCATGTTGGTTCCAGTGCACTCTTTTCGAGGTGGATAAAAACGAGAGTAGCGTGAGAGTAAGCAGGTTGTGGCCTCTGTGTTTTGGTCTAAATCTCAGTGATGAAAACTTTTCAATGGTGTGTGATCAATAGCAGAGTCAGAGCCAGAGGGTCAAATAAGGATTAACACATACGGAGAGGATTAAACAAGGAAAGAGACTTAATACTCAGAGAAAAAGAAAATATTTAGTGAACAGTGGAGTATACTGCTTGACTGTGCTTTATTGTACACTATATGTTTTTGTACACATATAAATAAACTGCAAGATATGCTGAAGAATAAAAATTTTGCCTTAGAGTATCACCATATTGGATTATGGAGGTACAAAATGTCAGCTTTAAAACAACAGTGCGACAAAGTAATAATAATAATAATAATAATAATAATAATAATAAATATGTTATTTACTACAAATGTAGTTCATCAGACAAGACATGTTCAGTGTCCAACATCTCTTTCTTTAGTTTTGCAATGATGCACTATTAAGTAAGGAATAAAACACTTGGGAGTGTGCTGTTATAGGAAAATAATCAATGACAGGGTGGTGTGATGTGGCCCAATGCAAAGCAGAGTACCTCTAACCACCTCGTAGTTGATTATTTTCCAAAAACTGCATATCTCGAAGTGTTTCATAGGAATTTCTCAGTGCTTAAATGTTTATTAAAGAATGACATATCATCATTTTTATCCATTTATAGTTACATTGCAAAACATCTGAGAAAGAGGTAAATTCCAGTTGATCCCTCATCAGCCTCAACCCTTGAAGCTAAGGAAAAGGATGCAGCTTGTCATGTTACCAAGAAACCAGACAGTGCAAGTTTAAAAGTTATAGAGCTGACACTGGAGACTCCTTCCAAAAATGTTAAATAAGCATCTCTTTTTGTTATGTGGATCATCCACCATAGATGTCCCTGTCATGTAGCTGTTTCTATAGAAACAAGGTAATAGATATTAGAACAAGTGCATTAACAAAAACCTGCAATTTGTCCTGCAGCCAGAATTACTGTCAGAGCTGCTGTTATAGGAAATTAACTAATACCTTTTAACGTGAACAAGAATTGAGAATTTAGCAGCGCTGTGGTATAAATGAAATCCATGCCAATCACAAGCTGGGCGAATTTTGGCAAGTGTGCATAGGGATCAGAAAATCTCCTGAGCATGGAGAATGCAGAGCCGGTGCTAAATAAATGATTTGATAATTCTGTAAGTAGCTAGTTTAAAACAGTTTGTGTAAGCATTCAGCATTTATTTTTTCTATTTTTCTCCAGACATATGCACTATTACACAAATACAATATTTATTTGTATTTCAGCATCTCAGTATTTGTAATTCCAGCATCTGCACATTAGTGGATCATTTTTGCGCCCTTTATTTTAGTGAGTATTTTAGGCAAATACAAACCCTGTTTGAGTTTATGTGATAGTAAAAACTTTGGTTTAGTAAAGCACTGAAATAGATTTTTTAGTGTGAGTTAATTCAGTGAAAGAGGTGGCTGAATCAATGCAAGCTAGTTAAGCTCTTAGACTATATTCGTTTTTCTACCTGTCAATCTGTCTATCTAGTTGTGATGGTTCAGTGGTTAAGGCTTTGAGTTACAGATCAGAATGCCGTGTGTTCAAATCTCATCACTGCCAAGCTGCCTCCTTGAGCAAGATCCTTAACCTTCAGTTCAGTTGTGTCCTGCCTTGCTTAAAAAAAAAAAAAAAAAAAAACTTTAAAAAAATTATTTTTATTATGTAATATATTATAGCACTTTACTCTAAATATGTTCTACAGTTTTTTACTGTGAATTTAAAGTGCTGGAGATTTTACAGTAAATGTTGTACAGTGTGACTTTTCTGCTAAGTTTAGCAGCTCACATCTACCAAAAAAAAATAAAAAATAGATGCTGCAACCCAAAACACACAGTGTCACGAAGCCCCTCAGCACACACCGCATTTCTAAGCAGGATGATGAATGCTGCTTGGACTCTTATCGTGATGTTTTGGTTTTCACTTCCTGGTCCTGTCTCCGCCCCTGTTTCAACCTTTGTGTGCTTCCTGACTGTTTTTATTTTAGTACCTGATTAGTTTGTCTAATACCCCCCTGTGTACTTAGGACTTTGCAAAGTATAATTCAGTTATTGTGTGTTTCTAAATCTGCTTCTCCTGTTTTCAATTTCATAATTATGGATTATCCTTTTTTGAATGCTTGTGCTTGGAACAATGCTATGGATTATGTCGATGAGTTCTGGCTTACCTACTGTAAACTACATGCTGAGTTTACACACTTGTGTCATGCCTCACACGTTACACACTGCATGTTTGTTCACTTCCTGTATTTAAGTTGATTCAGAGTCAAATCACTTTCTCACTTCACTAGAGTACACTTGGAAACAGAGTGAGAACATCTCATTCAGATACCATAGGACCGGTTGTTTTGGTTCACGTTCAAATATGATTTCTGTGTTATCACCTGCCTAAAGGACCGCACCAAGGAGAACCAGGGTTCCATTCAAATGGACTGCATATCTAAAATTTCCATCTCTCATGGGAAAGCACTGTGATAACAGTAATTAGAATTTAACCTTACCTGAAAAACTTTTTAGGGCTCTGGATTTAACCTTTTTTATCTAATTTTTGGAGAACAGTTGGATGATTGGTAAGGAATGGATCAAATATGCTGCATATGTATTGTATGTGCTTTAAATAAATCTCAAACTCACAACCTGCCAACCTCAACAATCTGATCTAAAGACAAATAAAATCATAATATGTGTGTTTAAGTGTGTTTGCATGTGTTTATGCCCAATAATAGTATGTTAAATAGCCAAAAGGACAAGTTTGAAAGAAGATCCCTGGCAGAGAATGAAGAACCATGCAATGCTTTAAGAGAGCGAGATAAAGAGAAAGACAAGAAGATGAAAAACGAGGGAAAAATGGATGGCTGTTTCAGCAGGCTACATATTAGAAAATGACAAAATGACATGGGTAATGAATAAAGAAGGGAGGGGGGGTTACGATTGAACGAGAAGACTTAATGATAGAGTAACATTGAGCTTTATTGATAAAAGACTGAATTATTTAGCAGAGCAGGGATTTATTAAAGCAAAGAACTGTGACAAGTGCTTCAGAAAGGGGGACAAGTAGGACTGAATCTCACATCTCTATTCATTTATTATTATAGCCATCATGTGCAAAGGCCTTGCATACAATAGGAATGTGGTTTAATGTGAAATTACACTGTGTATTTCATAAAATATTGTATTTAGTTTGAACAGTTAAAAAAAATAAAAGCTAGCCTTGTGGACTTACTAGCTAACAGCATTCAAACGTTCTCATTTGCATGTGTGGAGTTTAAGAAAGAATGCTAGAATGTTCCAGGAAACTGGGCTAAGCTTTAAATATTCATCGCTGAAATACAGAACATGAACAAGTCTCAGAATCCCCCCCTTATAAAACGTTCACGGCCATTAGCAATCGAGACGTGGGCCTCGTTAAAAAGACGTCACCTCAAATAAAATATTTGTGTGAATAATGTAGGCTTTAATTGCCTTTAATCAAATTAACAGTAGTTCTGATTAAAGAGTGCAAATTGGTTTCGTAATTAAAACTCTTTCGGGGGAAAAGAAGTGAAGATTACACAAGAGAGTGGAGAGAAGCAAGGCTGCAGATTCTCATGTGATACAGAGACACAGCACGAAGTCCCTACAGCAGATAACAATATACTATACCAGTTTAGTAGTTACTTTAAATATGATATTTACATTTTATGGCTAAAAGTTTGTAGACACCTGACCAGTCACACCCATATTTGTTTGTTGAACATCCCATTCCAGCATTAGTTCCCACTTTGCTGTTATAAGATAAGATAAGATAAGATGTACCTTTATTGATCCCCAGTAGGGGAAATTCAAGTTGACACAGCAGCAAGTAGGAGGAGCAAGAAAATTCCATAAATACCTATACATTGAAGTAGTATAAAATAAAAATAATATAAGAAAAATAGAAATAATAATAGAAACAATAAAATAGATCAGTATATATGTATGTATGTACATATGCTAGAGTTCTATTTATATATACATGTGCAATATCCTTGGTATTTATATACATAATAAGCTCCACTCTTCTGGGAAGACTTTCCACTAGATTTTGGAGTGTGGCTGTAGGGATTTGTGTTCATTCAGCTACAAGAGCATTAGTGAGGTCAGGCACTGATGTTAGGTGAGGAGGTCTGGGGTGCAGTCGGTGTTCCAGTTCATCCCAAAGGTGTTCAGTAGGGTTGAGGTCAGGGCTCTGTGCAGGACACTTGAGTTCTTCCACTCCAACCTTTCACTCAAACCATGCCTTCATGGAGCTCGTTTTGTGCACAGGGGCATTGTCATGCTGGAACAGGTTTGGGTCTCTTAGTTCCAGACATTCTATACAATTGTGTGCTTCCAACTTTGTGGCAACAGTTTGAGGAAGGCTCACATATGGTTGTGATGGTCAGGCGTCCACAAACTTTTGGCCATATAGTGTATATAATGACCTTATATACTGTATATACATTTATACTACAGCACTGTTGAATTGTTGATAATGATTGGTCAGAAGGTATTGATTCATTTTCTATAGATGTATCTGCAAGGCAAAACACACTTATATTTATGCAATTCTTTATTGTTTCAATAGTAACAACTTACTCAGGGACTCGCATTGTGTATGGTTCATGTAATATAAGCCTAATAATACATGGATTAAAAAACAAGCTGTTATTTAACAAAGAAGGACAAATAATCATTGATATGGTGAATATTTCTGTGATGAGATGTTTATGGAAGGAGTCTCAAGTTTCAGCAAGTATTCCACCACAAGAAAGTCTTGTCAGATTTCAGATGTCAGATGTTTTTTCCACCTTTAATGTGATATAGCAAATGACCGCATTTAAGCGAAAAACAAACAGAAATGTTTTTTGGGGAAAAAAACTTACAATAACAATAATAATACAATTACAATAATAATTACATTGAATGTAGGTATAAATGGATAAAAAGTATGTGACATTCTTTATTAAATAAATAAATGTTTATTGTTAATTGTTGATTTAATTATCTTCCCCTTTGTTGATAATTTTCCGATAACAGCACAGCCCCAAGTGTTTTATTCCTTGCATATAGTTTAAACAAAGTGACCATTTTGCGTGAGGCTTGAGTATGTTGAAAATGTGCTGAAAATAAAAAAAAATCCATGCTAATGTCCAAAAATCAGGAAGAAGCAGTGATCATGAAGCCATCATATGTATTTGGACATATAAACAAAGCAGAAGAGAACCCAGGAAACGGAGCGAAAACACTGGTAAGGAATTGACGCTAATGAATTGCGTTCCACTTGCTGATTTAATAGAAATGGAAATAGTTAGTGGTTAATTTGAAAGCTAGTTAGTGTCTAGAGCAAGAAGTGTTCGGTTGCTAGCTTGTTATTAGACTTTAGACTTTAAAGATAATCACTGATCAAAAGCGATTTGATGAACTAAAGCAATTCAAATGATCACAACTAATGAAGAAATGATTTTCATGAGTTCTAACTTTTAACCATGCTAAGTAGCTTAACCGGCTTTTTCAGGTGGAAATATGTTGGCCCCTTGTTGCTTAGGGCCCCTAAATGTTCAGAAGTGACCCTAATCATCAGGCTTTGTAATTATTATTTTTAAAAAATGCTTATTAAAAGACATAAGATTTAGTGTCAGTAATCTGCCAGTAGTTTTCGCTCTGTTATTGATAATATAGCAAAATTTTAAAATCAGGATTGGTGCATCCCTGATAAGAATTCCTTAGTCTTAGGGTTTTTTTGGTGGTACTTGGTTGTATGTAGAAAAGCAAAACATCTAAAGAACCTATATGATAGTATTTTTCGAAATGTGTGCCACAAAACTAATAATAAATTGTCATTGCATATTATAGCTAATATACTTCAATGACTTGATGTCTCTATTCTGTAAATTTGTATTCTGGAAATCTCTCGCATTGTGTGTTCATGTGTGGTAATAAAGCTCAGTGTCTGTGTTGGAGCGGGTTTTTTTTTTGGTTGGCCATCATTATGACGCCTCCAGCTCTCCGCCGGGCCGCAGCAGCGCTGTTTGGATTTCACTCTGCGCTTTGGAAAGCCTATCAATATTTAGGCGTTCACCTCTCCCTCTGCACACTTGAAAGTGCGCGAGCAGGAGAAAGAGAAGTTTGCCATCGCAATCCCAGTGTTGCTAATTACCTTGCTTCGCTTTGTGCAAAACCCAGACTTCTATTCTGATTGGATTTGCTTGACAAATAAATAAATGATCATCATGAAAATATAATGGCCGCCCTGGTAACCTTTTCCTGGAGCTATGTCTGCGAGCAATGGGAGGCCCAGTGGACATTCCCGCAATCCTTTTGTTCTTGATTTTTTGCGTTCATCTCAGGCTTCACACCGCCGTGACACCACATCTACACTCTTACCTTTTGCGTAACTCTTTGTGTATGATTTAAAATGAGTTTTAAACTCAGGGAGAATGCTTAGTTTAGTGAGGTTTGTCTCCTAACTATATTTGACTCATGCAGTATTCATTGGCAGATGTATTTTATCTACAATGACTTACAAGTGAGCCAGAAACAGCATCCAAGCCTACTGCCGTTATAAGAGCCGACAGAGATTTTCCACTAACTGACCACAAACAAGTGAAACACGGCTGTAGGAAGAAAAGAGAGAGTGAAAGTATTCTGGAGTGCTACAAACACTCACATCTCTCTGAGTGAGGAGTCTTTCAGTAAACACTCCTTGTTAAAATCAGCACAGATACGTGGAATTTAGTTTTTAGTGGATTTTTTTTTCGATATTAAGGCATTCTCAGAGAATCTGTGCTTGGCATGTTTACTCTTTGGTGAATGAACAATAATGAAATCCATGTAAATGTTATTTTTTTTATGTCTTCAGACTACACTCTTAAAAAAAAGGTTTAGGACTGTAAATGGGTCTTGAGATCTTGAGTTTGTTTAAGGTTCTGTGTAGAACCCTGGAAAAGAGGGTTTCCCCAAAAATTACACTTTAGAAATGAAGGTTAAGAACGATTTTTTCCAAAAGATCCAAGAGACAGATATATCAGAAATATGATCTTCTGCTGTCGTAGCCCATCCACTTCAATGTTGGACATGTTATGTGATGCTTTTCTGCTCACCACGGTTGTAAAGAGTTGTTATTTGAGTTACTGTAGACTTCCTGTCAGCTCAAACCAGTCTGCCCATTCTTCTCTGACCTCTCTCATCACAAGGCATTTCCATCTACAGAATTGATGCTTACTGTTTTCTTTTTTTTTTCTTTTTCATATCATTCTGCGTAAACTCTAGAGACTGTTGTGTGTGAAAATCCCAGGATTCCAAAACCTCAAGTTAAATCCTCTAGAATCCTCTAAGTAAAGATCAATCTGGATCACTGTACAGTAATTAGACACTTAGGTGATACTAACACTGTCTAATATCAACTATAAAACAGATACAAGGATTTGCCAGAACAATTGTTTGTTTTTTTCCCCCTTATTTAATCACTAACAGACTATAAACTGTACTAAAACATAAAAAACTCCATGTGTTCAAAACTTGTTGACTGACAGTGTACAGTGTATATGATTTATAATGAATGCTTGGAATTTTATATTATTAATGAAAATGTACTTACAGTACAAGTATTAATTTTTGATTAGACCTAGGTGAAGTACAGATCCCTTAATCCCAGGCCACTCTATTAATAAAGCATGATTACTTTACACTTTACACCTTTACACCTCCTTAAACAAATGTAATCATAATTGTAGCCTTTTTTTTGAGTTTGTAAAGCTCTAAAATGTTTTGTGTAATGTGTTTTACTGTAAGATAAGATATAAATTAAAATGACATTACATTAGGAATATTTTTATGTGGGTTTATGTAAATGGTCACATGACTAAAGACATTTTCATCAAGCAGAAAGACAGCGAGTCGTCATAGTTCAGATACTACAAATCATCTTACTGTTGGGAAGCACAATAGCACATTCTAAATACATAATTGACTGATTTATTAATTTTTAAAAATATATTGTTACATTAAATGTATATATATATATATATATATATATATATACAAGGAAAATAAATAAATATATATAAAAAAATAATTTTATGTTTGTAACAATAATTTTGTGTTTGTATTATCTTTGCATCACTATTATTGTTTTACACAATATTTTTTTTAAAATGTTGATTATTTAAAGTTTATATGAGTTTTTTAAACATTTTTAATTAAGCAAAAAAAGCTACCCTCAACTATAATTTAATTAATTTTTTTCTTTTGAAAAAGCTTGTGCCGTTGAACTGCCTACAGAATAAAATATATGTACTCACATACCTGTAAAAAACTTTGGGATCAAACAGGTTAAAAAGATCCATGGTGATAAATAATGCACTACAGTATATTTGAGCTGAAATAATTTCAATAATAAATTCAATGCTGCTGCTTTTCCTCTTTGCGTTAGCGTGTGACTAAACTCACTGCTCCATTACTGTCAGCCATTTTCAGAGAGTTTCTCTCCCCGAGCCTCATGGACAGCTCGCTGTCATTGCCTCGTCACTCTGGAACGATTGTCACTGTCAGTTTGCTGGTGATAAACTGAGAGTCGTCTCTGACCGAGAGCTAGCCGTGTTAGCGCCGGAGTGAGCGATGCAGCAGGCTCTACAACTTTCTGGACTCGGCTGTGCTGCTAATTAGCTCTTTGGAGAGTTCTCCTCATGGAAGCAGGGAAAGAGAGAGAGAGAGAGAGAGAGAGAGAGGTATGATTCGTGTCAGCTGCGATGGAAGTCGTTTCACATCGTCCTCTTTTCTCTTTAGCGCTGCGTGTCGCTTTCTTGAAGAAAGTTTAATTATAAACGAAGAACTTTTTACTGCGACCCGAGCGAACGTGCTAGTTCATGATGTGTGTGCAGGGGATGGCTGGAGGAAATGTCCGTACCTTGTGTTAAGGTAATGATGCTAACGAAGTGGTGCCACAGATGGCTGATTATCTCTCATTTGGAAAAAAAAAAAGGGGGCACCCGGGTCGGCATGAAAGATTCACCCCGGCTTTGTGTTCTGCAGTGTAAATATTGTGCTAGCGGAATATGAAAGTAGCGCAATGCCGGCGTACAAAAAACACAGGGAGAAAAGATCAAGAGCGGGTCTTACATCAAGGAAGGACCCCGAGGATGTCTTTGTTGTCAACTTCAGAAGGGAAGAGAGGAGCAGAGGAGGAAACTGGCAGAAGGGGAGAAGATGCCAGAGAGAGGCTCAAAGGAGCGGCCCTGGCCGAGGTGATCGGTATTCCTCGCCAGTCTGCCTGCTGGCTCTGAAGTGAGCGAAAGAAGCTGGCAGCCAAGCCAGAGGGCATAACAGCACAAACACACACACACACATACACACACACACACCTTCGGAGCTGGGTACACACTCGCGTACACATACAGGTGCACTGACACATTCACACTCCTTCCCACTCTCTCACACACACATACTGCAAATACACACAATGCTTTTCTTTTCTCCTTCTCTCTCTCTCTCTCTGTCTCACATACACACACACACCCACACACACATACACACACACACACACACATACCACTTAACACACTGCATTTTTCCTAATAACTCATTTAATCAAATTACCAAAGTGCTGCAACAATTTTTTGATGGAATCATGATTAGTTTTTTACTTAGAATTGAGATTCTCACTCATGATGAAGTTTTGTAAGGATTTAATGAGCCTTATTTATTAATAAAGTTGTGTGTGAAGTGTATGTTTTCACACGACTAACCGAAATAAAAATTCAAAATAAAAATAAAAATTGAAGTTTCTATAACGTTGATTTTCTTAACACTTGTGTGAGGATGTTGATAAATTCCCTTAAGACGTAAATTATTATGCACATTCATAAAGGAGCTGATTTACATTTAGTCACGCCCACAGATCGCCATAAAAGGTAAAGCTCACAGAGAGCTGAAAACGACAAAATGGCAGCTAAACGGAGAAAGAGCGCCAACCGATCCTCTTGGATAATGTTAGTGTCATTACTTTTAGTTATCGTTCAGTTGCTACTTGGAAAAAATCTAATATTCATTTCCATTTGTTGTTTGTCATTTTGTGGCAAATGTGTGAGCAGCGTTAACGTGAGCATCCTTGATTGTTTAAAATATACGTTTCTTCTCAATAATTACATGTTAATATTCGGCACAACCCTACACTAGTGTTTCAGGCAATGTTTATCCATTATTTTAATTTAATTTATGTTTGTTTGTTTGTAAGTTTGTACATTTTAAGGTTACTAAAATGCTATGCTACTACCACTAGGTGAGTCTGTGACCCCAGAAGCCAGGAAACTGAATTACCTGTGCTACAAAGTGGTAGCTAATGTAATATAATGTAATAGGTGCGTTAATACAAATGAACACATTTATGATTATTATACTCTTCTAACAAAGTTTCTAAGCACATCGTCTTTGCAACCTTGACAAAATATCACAAATGTTTCGGCTGTGAGCTACAGTGTTCTGTCCTCATATCACATGTGAAAGACATGACTAGCTAGCGTCTTTACTTTCTCTAGATTTGTTTAACCTGGAGATGATGTGTATAGTGCTAGCAGGAGAGCTATTTATTGGCTTTGGGCTGCACTTCACATTATTTTCAGATTGTGACAGTCAGATTGTGTACTTTAATACATGTAGCGTGTAGCGGTGGGATTTAGACACGTGCTATAGATAAATAATCAAGGTGCACCACACCACCATGAAGTATGTTAGGTTGCTTAAACATACACACCAAATGAAAATTTCTGATTTGTGGAAGTCATTTTCTGATCGTTCAGATTGAACCTATTTGTCTGTCGTGCAACTACGAACAAAATATGAATATCTCAGACAAAAAATCTGTTGTCATGGGAACCTAGCGTATTGATTTGTCTCATACCTTTGAACTGACACTGGAGACTCCTTACATAAATATTAAATAAACGTCTCCTTACAGAAAACTTTACATTCCCCTTTGTTAAATAACAACACATTTATTCAAATCTGTTTATCTTTAGGCTTCACACATGTTGAGCATCTGCTATACAAGTCCCTGTGAATGAGTCGTTACTATAGAAACAATAACATATTACAACGGCGTGTTCATATAAACCTGTGATTTGATTTACTATCCAAAGTGACTCATAATTGAGCTAAGCAGAGAGCTAAAATCAGATTCATGGCCCATATAATGCAACAAAACTCTGATTCTATAACAAAGTTTATCGCACACAGTATTTATAGTACTTTTTTCCAAGAGTATATAAGAAAAAGTTTCACTCTTAAATGAATTATCCATTCACCACAACTCAACCTTCAGCTCAGACCCACGGAAACCAATAAACCCAATTAAAGCTACATTTAAATTTATATTTGATGTGCTCAATTCGATTGCTCTTTTAATCATACATGTACCCTGCATCTTTAGTAACGTGATTTTGAACCTGATCAATATAATTACGACCTCTTGCTTCAATCAGCGCCTTCGACACTTGTTCAAGGCTGCAGCGAAGTTCGATATAGAGAAGAAATAAGCTAGCCCCATTTTGTCATTCTGTTTATCCTTTACTGACTTCATGAACAGAACATCACACATCACACAGGCTCCTGTCAGAAAATGGAAGATCCTCACTGTTTCCAGACGAATTCTAATGCGTGTTTGACACCAATATACGGCCATTCGTCTGCTGAAGTCCTTGCCTCAAGGTTAATACATTCGCACCAGTAGGGAAATGAAAGAAATAAATAAAGTTCAACAAACAATTAGCAATGCATCAATGGGCTGATCGATAATGATGTGCGTAATTATCACTTCGGGGAGTGCCGACATGGCCTGTCTTTATTGACGCTGTCTAATTCGCTCCTGCTGGAAGGATGGATTACAAGTACGTGAGTGTGATTTCAGTCATTTCCGACATGAACGGCAGAGAACGTGGACTAAATCTGCATGGTAAAGATTCCTTTTAAACCAGTAAAAAATAATATTATTTGAATTTTTATGTGGTGAAATAATATGGACTATGGGATTCAGTTTCTTTCCTAATTTCTTATTCTTCTATCTCACTAATATTCACTGTATTAGTGACATGCTGTGTAATAAGTAAGTAAAACACATAAGGGGTGTGCTGTTCTAGGAAAATAATCAGAGATGGCGTGGTTTGATGCAGCCCTCTTTGTGGAGTGTTTTATCTCTTTATATACGTCATATTTTTTTTATCCATTTATATTTACGTTTAATGTTGTGGAACATCCGCACTTATGTTATAGCAGCTGTAAACAGTCGTTCCCTCATCAACCTTTCTTGAAGTGATTAAAAAATTTGAAAAAAAAATGTAGCTTGAAATGTTACTAAGAACCCAAATGAATTTGCCACATGAAACACTTAACATTACAGTTTTATTTCTGATTTTTATAAAGCTCCAACACTGGAGACTCCTTCCATAAATGTCAAATAAACATTTCCTTACAGAAAACTTCACTTTATCAACAATTACATGTGCTTCTTTAATACATTTTTAATTTGTTTATTATTTGGTTTAGATTATGTCAAGCAGCCATCTTGGAAAGTCTCTGTGAATGAGATGTTGCTATAGAAACGATAAAGTATTCGAACGAGCATATTTGATATGCGATCGTCTAATGAGTTTTAAGGATAGTCAGATTAATGAATAAGAATATTAAAGCATCTCAGATATAAAGAAATTCATAGTAAAAGCAACAAACTGACAGTGGTGATAACAGAATCTCCCTGACTCCACATAACCCATTATTATATTACTGTATTGGCACAGCGGGACGGATCTGTACGTCCATTTTGAGTGACTGCTCCGTGTCATGCAGAGCCTCGTCAGGGCTAATTGAAAAGTAATGACGATGGTGAGGGCAGAGGAGGCCATGTAGCACAGATCCCAGAGCACTTTAACATTCAGCAGCCTGTTTTTACATGGGCTTAATTGGCAGCCTGTGTTATTGAGCTTAAATTAAACATAGCAAGAGGGATGTTCATAGGAAATGAATATTTATATAGAATCAGAGCAATCTTCTGTAGGAACACAATGTAGCTTGTTGGATTTTGACGGGAAGCAGCTATCCTCTCGGTCCAGGGTGTGCAGGTGAGAGAAGAGGGAGGGGAATAAAGTTAAGAGGAAGTATAGAGAATTGTTAAAAGTGTAAAGTGCAACATCATCCATAAGTATTAATTTAATCAAAAATATAATTAACGCAATCATCCCTTTACTCCAAATGCAATTGATCGGACTTCAGTTTAGCATTTAACAAACAGAATGTTAAAATTATCACACAGGATGTAGTTTCTCACACTGGATGCCACAGTGTTGTCTGTACAAGTTAACAAAACAGTCGTAGCTCCTTCTTAAAGCAAAGTGATAATCAGACTCAGGTAGGAGGAGTGGACCAAATGTATCTAACATCTGTAATTATGAGATTAAAATGATAAAACAAATTTTTTATTAAATCTATTTCTAGACATTTTACTAAAATTAAGATTGGATTGTGTTATTGGCAGGTAATTACACTACACTCGAGAATTTGTTTTTAGAAAGAAGCAAAAATGGCATTATCTGCCAATAGAATAGTTGAAATTACAGTTCAAAATGTCTAGAAAAATACATTTTATTTTTATATATTATATATTTGCTTTATGAAAATGAAAATCAATCTTATAGTAATATCATAAACATTAAAATATACTGAAGTTATATAAACTATATAGAAGATGTGTGTACTATATATTATACTATATACTATATACATACATATATACATATATCTCCAGCTTGATGCAAAGTAAGAACCAGCCTTTGATGCGTGACCTAAACAAGGCATGGGATATCAATACACATCCAATATTTTTTCTTTAAAAACTACTGAGCTTTAAAATGTTTTTTTTTTAATCTGTAAAAATAAAGTTAAAAAAATCTAAAAACATGACTTACACAAAACCGCAGCTTTCACACAAAAACCACTTACAATGCAAATATAATATATAATAAACTATAAATATAAGTATAATAAAATATCAGTCTTCACAAAAAAAAAAAAAAAAAAAAAAAAATTCTCTTTATATGTAACCAGGAAAAAAAAAAAAACCTTTCCAAATCCAGTTCTTTTCCATTTGTTACAGGATCGGATCAAATTATTATTATTTTTTTTCATCTGTTATCCGACCCACCATTTTTTGCTGGGTATCAGATCAGTGCCTCTTTAATAATAATAACAATAATTATTATTATTATTATTATTATTATTATTATTATTATTATTATTATTATTATTATTATTGTATCACTTTATATTAAGGTTTTATTAATTAACATTATTTACTCCATTAATTAACATTAACAAATGTTAAAATTAATAAACTGTAAATAATATAGTTAAAACATTATTTTTTACAAAGTATGTTTAAATAAGTTAATAAGTTAAATATTAAATATGTTGTAATTGATGTTTGTTTAAATGTTAACGAAATACACCTGTTTACTCAAAATGACTAAAAATGAGGTTCACATAAATTATTAACAGCTAAAATGACAGCAATGGAATTAATGCAAAGTTTAAAAAAGATTAAAAGTTGTAATTTTATAAAGCACACTGAGTTTGTTTTGGGTTTGACTTTCACAAATGGAAATAGCGAACAGGTTTTTATTACTATTTATTACAGGCTTATTACTATTAATAGTAGTATTAGTTGCTAAGCTAGTAGATCAGATTTAATAAAATCATAACCACTCACACATGATTATTATAAGAATGGCTTGTGAGGATGGCTGCAGATTAAATACGATGTGTAAAGTTGTGCAGTGGATTTGTTCGTCTCTTTTTATCCTGCTTTTATATGAACGCTCGGCATGTGACGGTGAACAAATAGGACAGTGGACCAACCATGTCAGAGGAAAGAAGTTCTGACGAGCTGTTAAATAATGCATGCCAGTCCTTGGCTTCTCTCCTCGTCATCCTCCTCCTCCTTCTCTTCCTCCTCTTTCACTCTTTCACCCTTACACATTGTCCTTTTTGGGGTCTTTTTGCACTTTATCTGTGACTCATTTAACTGAAATTCCTCTTACAGAAAAAAATCACTTACATTTCACAGGTGATCATATGTTTTCACATGTGATTATGTGACTAATAGTGTACATAATCACATGCGAATGTGCATCTCATCTTGTTATACACCTGAAATTGCATCATGGGAATAATAGGCAATGATAAATTAATCATATGAAAAATATATGAATTGTGAGAAATTACATGTGAAAATAAAGGAATCATTTAGAAAAAATATATTGAAAATTAATGAATCGTGAAAATATCAAATGGAAATAAAAACTAAAGAAATAAATGATTTTTGAAAAAAAAATCACGTGAATATAAAGAATCAAGTAAAGATGAACCATGTGAAAAAATGTGGAACTACATTAATCATGTAGCAATAAATGAATCGTGGAGATAAATGAATCATGTGGTGATAAATGAGTCGTGAAAATATCACGTGTAAATAAATGAACCTTGTGAAAATTTACACGTTGATATTAGAAATGACTTAGAAATGAATCATATGAAAAAATCACATGTGAATATAAGTTAAGTAATCTTGTAAAAAGCCACATATTAAAATAATCATGTGGAAGAATCACATGTGGAAATACATAAATCTTCTGAAAACCCATGTGAAAATCAATGAATCAAGTGAAAATTTAATCATGTGTAAAAATCACATATGAGAATAAATGAATCATGAAAAAAAAGATTATAAATTAATATTGAAAATAAATTAATTTTGTAAGTAAATAAATAAATTAAAAAAAACATTAAAATAAATGAATCATGTGAAAAAAAATCACACTGAAAATAAATGAATCATGGGAAAAAATAAATTGTGTCAAAAAATCATATGAGAAAATAAATGAATCATGTGGCACTTTCTGTGACTCTTTTGGTGAAATTCTTCTTCCTGTTTCATCACAGTTACTTCACACTGCAGTGGCTTTTTCTCTGGATCCTTTTGATGTCCCTCATTCATTCATTCATTCATTCAGCTACTAAATTACTCCCTCCTTTATATCTGTCTGAAGCTGTAGATTCTGCAGTTCTGGATCCTGATTTTCCTTCACACACTTCCAATATCTCTTGCCTTGCAGATATGCAGACCCTCGGCCACTAGTGTACACACAAAGACCTTACACCCACACACACATACACACACACACACACACTCTCTCTCTCTCTCTCTCTCTCTTGTACACACACACCACATGCTCAGATTTCACTGAGACTCCAGGCTACGTGCACGCATCATTGGCCGCTTATGAAGGGTCACAGCTGCCTCAGAGCTCCCCATTGATTTTTGATCGCTTCTCTCCTTCCTCTCTTGTCTTCTGATGATTCATTCATAGAGGCAAAAGAGGAGCTGTCCAAGATGTTTAATATCTAAACCGTAGGCCTACTCACGCGCCGTCCCGGGAAGGGCTTCAGCACTCAAGGAACGAACCGACGCTTTTATTATCATTAACAAACACTTGAAACGTTTCACACCAGCCATAAAAAGAAATGAGACATGGCCTAAGCGCTAGGCTTTCATGTAGCAGGTCAGCCATGAAGGAGTCGATGGATCCTGTCGTCTCACTGGCATCAGATACGGGAATAGGGTATATAGAGTTTGGCCTTCTAATCTAGTGACATGATGAAATCAAAGAGCAACATGCTGGATGCTGAATCGGACAAACAAGAGCACCTGAATGATAATTCTCTCTCACATGGGTCCGGTGGAAGCTAACAATGTCCACTTACCACAACACTTCACTAGATGGAGCAAAGGCACCTTCTACTGCAACATTCAACCTGAACATGAACGTGAGGCTCTTCACCACTTTGACGTTCTTGATGTGTAAAATCCAATGATTTATTTCATCTTCATCTTCGGTGACTACTTTATTCTGCTCAGATTCACCATGTGACATGGTCCTTAAATGCAAAATAATTTATTCCCTCATTATTTTTTTTCTTTCATCACCAGTTTAAAAGCTGTGATCCTGATTTTCTTAGCAAGTGAAAAGTAATTTAATATATGCAAACACTCATTACGAGATGATTATATATATATATATATATATATATATATATATATATATATATATATATATATATATATATATATATATATATACACACACACACACACACTTGCCAGATGTAAATAGGCATTTTACTAGAAATAGGATTGAATTTGTCATGTTTTAATGCTCAAAACTGTTTTGGTCTCATAATGCGAAATTACAATAAAATATGATAAATATATATTCTACAATAATAGTAGTAATAATAGATATGTTGCTAGATATAGAGAGGCATTTTACTAGAAATATTTATTTTGTTTTTTTTTTAAAGTATGAGAAATATTAGATGGTTCAACATTATTGAAGATATTTTCACTTGAATTTGTTTATTTCTTTTATTTAGTTGATTTAAATGACAATATGGTCAGAAACAATATTAGAAAAAAAATGCAAAGTGCAAATTTCCCACATGAATCATGTGATTATACACATTATACACATGTGAAGTTTATCTGACTTTTCTGTAACACTTTATCAGAAATTATTCAGTGTCCCACTCGCGACATACTTCCTGATGGACTTGTAATATTTGTAATATTTATGATATTTGTCCCTCATGTTGCTGTTTTGCAAAACTCCATAAATGAATTATGTGATGTTTGAGAAGTTTCCATCATCAAAACGTGCAAGACAGCCTCACCACGTGATTTAAAAAGCGATCAAGACTCATAAGTGTCATTTTTATCCTGTGCCAATTTACTTCATCTTTTACTGAACGGCCCAAACTTTTCCTCTTTTCACCACAACAACAGATTTATAGGAAACGTTTAACACGTCTGCTCAGACTTATTGAGCTTAAACACACCTGTCACATGCAGATCAACACTTCACACGTGGCTCTGTGCTGTTACTATATCACATGATCTGTTTATTTCTGTGTGTGATTTAATCACAACATTCATTTGTTTCACATGCTGATTTTTCCATGTGTAGGTCATGGGTTATTATTTCCACGTCATTTTTTCCACGTGATTTATTTATTTCCATGTGTTCATTTTTCACATGTAGGGCAGGTGATTTTATTTGTCACATATGATTTTTTTTCCACATGATTCATTTTCACATTTTATTATTATTTTTTTAAAATAGGGCATGTGTTTTTATTACCACATTATTTTTTTCATCTGATTCATTTATTTACTTCACTTTACCACATGTAGTGCATGTGGTTCTTATTTTACTATATCACATGATCCATTTATTTGTGATTTTATCACAACATTCACTTATTTCCACACTATTTTTGTACACAATTCATTATTTTATTGTTTGTTACTTTGTTAATTTTTCAAGTATAGGGCACATTTTATTTTTATGTCAATTTTTTCCACATAATTTGTTTATTTTCATATGTAATTTTATGGAACCTTGAGGTTTTATTTTTAACACATGATTTGTTTATTTTTTCACATGTTGCACATGTGGTTTTATTTTTCACAATATGAGCACGTAGTCTGTCGATTTCAGGACACAATATGGCAAAAGACACGTTCACATGTGTTGTTTTGTTTTTTACATGTAATGACACACATGACCATGTGAAAACACATATAATCATATGGTATGTGATTTTTTCCTGAAGGGTAGGAACATGTGTGAGTGTGTGTGTGTATGTGTGTGTGTCCACGTGAGTCATTCACTACATAGGCATTCTAGTACCTCATATTGGTCTTAGCTCCCCATGTATGACTTTTAACCCCCTCATCAGTACTCTCTCAACATGGACATGACAATAAAAACATCAAGTATGTGATATTCAGAAGCGTCATGCTGTGGATGGACAGATTGGACAGAATGACCTGTCTCAGATTTTTACAGCACTTGCTGTCTCTCTCCTCGTCTTCTCCTTTAACAATGGAAACATCTACAATGTCACATGATTCATTCATGTGATTTCATGGATTTGTGATAATCAGCAGCAGCATGATAATGATGAGGGACAAACAAATATTACAAATATTACAAACCCATCAGTTAGGATAAAAATGAGTGAGACATTGAATAATTTCTTACAAACCGCTGCTCACTGAAGCTCAGTCTCAGCTTTCTCAAGTGAGCATTATGTTTCTGTTTTAATCATTTCATAACTCGAAAGACTAAACCACAAGATTTTACACCTGATTTGTTTATAGGTTTTATGAACAATTTATGCAAAATGAGACATTTTATGATGAATAGAGGTGGGCTTTTTAGTTTAATTATTTCTATTGTTTTTTGTTTGTTTGTTTGTTTGTTTTGTTTTGCTGTGTTTTACTTTTATTTCAGGATTTAGACAAAACAGGCAAAAAAGATTTTTAGACAAAAAAGCTGCAGAAGAGATTGTATCAAGGGAAAAAGAGAGAACAAATTTTTAAATATCGTATTTTATAGAGTTTAATAAAAATAAAAAAAAAACAATTCTGTCACCTTGTGGTGAGAAATGACACTGCACCATGCAGGAAAGAAGCTTTTCAATCCTTTTATATCCTATTATCATCATCATCATCATCTGAAATTATACTGTAAAAGGTACAGAACCAGACAAACATTTAAAGATATTAAGTAAAGTATATATATAAAATATATATATATTTCCATTTCATATGGCTTAAAAATTAATTTAATTATTTATTTAATTTATTTATTTAATTTTTTTAAACTTTAATTTTAATGTTTTTTATTTAAACATTTTTTTAACATTTCATTTTTTTTTTAATCCCTGATGAAGCCAAGGTACGCATTGCATTCAGGGCATTTAATGAAATCAGGGATTTAGCGATTTTTATTCGATAAATAGAATTTTACAGAGCCACAATAACTAAAAGTCATTTTAGTCTTTTTTTTAATTAATGAGTCTTTATTTATTTATTTATTTAGTTAGTTAGTTAGTTAGTTAGTTAGTTATTTAATAATAAATTCATTATATTGGTTATATTTTTCAGACTTGTGTGACTGAAAATTAACATGATATCTGTTTTTTTTATTTAAGAATGCTGCATGTAATATAAGAAATTAGAAAGTTATTATTATTATTATTATTATTATTTTCAGGGGGTACAAATTTTTTTTAAAACCCATACATGTTTGAATGTGTAAAATAATAAGCACATTCATCCATGTAGTTAATACATGATGGCATGATGGAAAAAAAAATCTTGACTTATAACATGGTCGAACTTTGTTTGTATAAAATGGTACAATAATCCAACCACATTTTATTTGCTTGTTCAAATTTGCGTATTTTTTTATGCATGGTTTTGCAAGTTTGAGAGTCTGTTTATGTGTGTGTCCTATATTCTTTTCAGTGTGGTTACATTTGTCAAACTTACGTAAACTTTAACTGTATGTAAACTAGAGGAAAATACTGAATACGAACATGAATTATGTATTTAGTCTTTAGTTTTTTTCTCTCATCTTTCCGTGTGTGTGTGTGCGTGCGTGTGTGTGTGTGCTCTCCAAACCTCTGCAGTTTATTTTCTCTGCATGGTGTGGACTGCAGTCTTGGTTCGCCTTTGAGCATGTTTGATTACTCTGTTTTACTGAAGCTCACTCAATTCTTGCCACATGGCGTGACAAAGACTTTAACATTTCTAACTGTTTAACCCATTCAACAATTAATCATGACCACATGCAGGAATACTGAAATACTAAACCAGTGAGCTATGAAAACAATAAAAAATCAGACTCTGAGATTTAAAAAAAAACAAAGAAACAATCTTTTTCCCCAAAATTTTTTTAAATAACTTTAAAATTTAAATACGTTTCTCTTTATCCTGTTGTAATACTGCATGTTTTTTGGCAAATAAATTTGTATTTCAACGTTTTGATTTTTCACAACATGCCAAATTTCCCACTAAATCACAAGCACACACTCTGTATTTAGCACATTGACATATCACTTAATAATTTAGGAAGTATTTGGTCCAGAGACTTACTTTTTAATTGCATCTCATTACAAAAGAGAGAACTGAAAACCTGCTTGTACCTTCACGAATTTGTATTTATTCACTTTTCTGTTAAGTCAAGATGTTACCTGTGCTATAAATTGCTCTCTCTTTTTTTGCATATTTATAGATTTCACTTTTTTAAGCACCTGACATACTTACAGTTATAACTCACATATCCATGCAAGAACAATGATAAAAAACAACACGGGTTTACTTGAAACAGGGACGGTTAAAAAGGGCAGAAGTTATTTGTTGTGTCTCGGCCTGGGTTGTTTTGAGTCTCTGTCAGTGTCGTCAGTCTTTTTCATCTCTGTTTCTCTATTTACATTCCCTTTAATAAAACTGCCATAACAGTACAGTCATTGACCCAGTGACCTCTGTGGTACTTCTCCAGTCTTCCGCTTTCACTACATCTTTTTATCCTCTGAGTCCCGAAGGGTACCTACATACAGTAAGCCTTACATAAACGATTCACACAATGCTTATGAATGTTATGAATGCCCTATGCAGGTACCCTTCAAATAAAGTGGCACCTTCAATAATCATCCATCCATCCATCCATCCTCTTTATCCTGGTCAGGGTCACAGTGTGTCCGGAGCCTATCCCAGGAACACTGGGCACAAGGATTCACCCTAGTCCATCGCAAGGTATCATGTACATGACATTCGCAGACTCAGTCACACCTAGGGGCAATTTAGCATAACCATTCTGCCTACTAGCACCTACTAGCATGTTTTTGGACAGTTGCAGGAAAACAGAGAACCTGGAAGAAGCCTACATGAACATGCGAGAACATGCAAAACTCCACACAGACAGTAAACCCAGGACCCTGTACTTACAGTATGTACTCAGTAATTCTATGTTAGTTAATTCTATGTTAGTACATTAACACTAAGCAGTGACTTAAGTGTTTATGTAACACTATTCATTCGCCAATCCATAATAACGACAAATCATTATTGCAAAATGTCACCAAATTTGCAAGTATAACAACATGCTGACACACATCTAACCCTAACCTTAACGTCGTTTTACAAATGTAATTTTTTAAATAAATGCTGCATTGTTCTTGCTCATGAATTCCCCGAATGTTGTTAACCGCAATGCACTCTGCATTTTGCGTCATGTTTTGTTACAGGTTCTCCATGTGCTTTTCTTTACCATACCATGCACTTGTTTTTTTTTGTTTTGGTCTGTTCTCCGCCCCTGTCGTGTCATTGGTCTGTTCCCTGATTGTGTTCACCTGTTCCATGTTAGTTTTGAATTAGTTTGCCTCTGAGTGTCTTTCTTTGTTCATTGTAAAGTCTTTTTCTCCAAGCCTTGTGTTTCTAGTTTCTGGGGGTTTTTTTCAGTCGTTTCTGTGTTTGCTATAATTATGAACAATCTTTTTTCAACTTTGCCTGCTGGTGTTTTGACCCCTGCTATGCATTTGGATTATGATTATTGGATTTGCTCCAATAAAACACATACGCACTTGTGTCCTCTCTCTCACCACATGTTACACAGTTAAAATAAATAAAATAAAAAACTTTCCTTGTCTCTGAGCCATTAAGGACACACCTTTTGTACCTTTAGTATATATTTCAGCTAGAAAGGAGCAGGTAGTGTACCTTTAAAGCTTAAATCAAAATTGTATATGGTCTATTTATATTCCATAAATCATTTTAAAGGTACACACTGTGCAAATATCCAGGTGGAAGGTACAGTACATATTAAAGGTACAAAAGGTCTACCCTTGATTTTACAGTTTTTTATTACCAGAATGTTCCCACAATATCAACAATGTCATATAGTTTTATATATATAGTCCACACAAAGTGTTAAAACACACACTCTCACGCACACACACACACACACACACATACACACACACAACCACACAGACTTCTCAGCAGATGTTCTTTGTCCTTTCCAACTCTTAACTCCGTCTAAATTTCTGACTCACAATCTCCCCCTTCCAGGTTAATGAAAACCACACGCAAGAACATGAGAATCATCAGCAGGAACAGCAGCCTAAGGCTGAGCTCTCTCTTATACATACACAAACTGAAACACATGCACTGAGACACGTCATTGGCTGTCCTCTCACCATGTTTAGTCCATGTTTTGGTTTCTAATTCACCTGCCTGGTGGTCGTCCCCCAGGGTCCACAGCTCACAGGGGGGTCACAGGGGTCACTGTTTTCCTTGGAGAGTCTTCATGGGATCCGCAGACGGAATGAGTACCCTGGAACACAACTCACATATACAATGGTCCGAATCGCTTCCGAGGACCGTTATGTTATGAAGAGCTGATCTCATTTATCATTTTTCTCCCAAACAAGATTCCATCATTCTTCATTAATAAATAGAAAAATGGGAGGATAGAGTATAAACCATGAGGGCCGTTAGTCATATATGGTGCTTTTTGGATCTCATGACATTTTGGAAAACATGTTCATGTCATTATAGTGCATGCATTTAACTTTCTATATTATATTTTTTATATTCTTTAAAATAAATTACTAATATGAGAATAAAAAATGTACATTATGTGTTCACTCCACTGTGGAACATAACAGGGTGGCAAGATTAGCTTTAGTGGTTGTGGTAGAATAACAGCTTGCCTTGAACATATTTTTAAATATCTACATATATCCCACATATTAGGGGTTTAATGCTTTAAATAAAAAGTACCACATACAGTACTAACAGGATATAAACTAACATTTGAGACTAACAAGAAAACACAACTGAAATACAATTAAATAAAATTAAATATTCATTAAGAAAGAAAAGGTCTTAAGTATGAGATTGGACATACTGTATGTATTTTATGCAGTTTTAAACATTGTATATATATAATTATGATTAGGGATAAGGGATGTAATGGTGACAATTTGGTGAGGGGCAACAATTCAAAAGACAATTGACCTGAATCAAAGCCACTGGTGGCTTAGTGGTTAGCATGTTTGCCTCATACCTCCATGGTTGGGGGTTCAATTCTCCACCCTGTGTGTGCAGTTTGCATGTTCTCCCTGTGCTTTGGGGGTTTCCTCCGGGTACTCCAGTTTCCTCCCCAGTCCAAAGACATGCGTTGTAGGCTGATTGGCACCTCTAAAGTGTGTGTGTGTGCCCTAAGATTGGTTGGCACCCTCTCCAGGGTTTCCCCTACCTTGTGCCCCAAGTCCCCTGGGATAGGCTCCAGGCTCCTCGTGACCCTGTGTAGGATAAGTGGTACGGAGAATGGATGGATGGGTGATCAAAAAAGGCACAAACTACTGATGTGAAAATATAATTCATATTTTTAGACTGATGTGTAAATAGGCTAGCATGGTGATTCGCCCAGTACTCTGATATTTAAAAAAAAAAGTAATACTTCTCATTTAATTAACAGAATTAGCAGTAAGCCTACTATTGAAATATTGAATCACTGCCTTATGAATCAAAATTGTATTGTATCATATCATAGAAGTTTCAGTCGTATCATCAAATATTGAATCGTTGCACTATGAATCAAAATCTGATCGTAGCAGATTTAGTCATGTTGTCAAATATCAAATCATTTCCTTATGAATCAAAATCGTATCGTATCATAGCAAATTCAGTGATATAGTCAAATATTGAATTGTTGCTTTATGAATCAAAATCATATTCTACTGAATCACAGCAGTTTCAATGATATCGTCATATATCAAATCATTGCCTTATGTATCAAAATCATATCATGTGGCATCGTAGCAGATTCAGTGATTTTGTCAAATATCAAATTGAATCAAGGTCATTTTGTATTGTATCATAATAGATTCTGTTGTATCGTCAAGTATAGAATTGTTGCCATATGAATCAAAATCTTATTATATTGTATCATAGAAGATTCAGTGGTATCATCAAATATCAAATTGGTGCCTCATGAATCAAAATCATATCATATCGCATCGTATTGTATCGTATTGTATCGTATCGTACCATATCATAGCAAATCCACGATAAAGTCAAATATTGAATCATTGCCTCATGAATCAAAATCGTTTTCTATCATATCATAGCAGATTCTGTAGTATCGTCAAATATCAAATCTCTGCTTTATGAATCGAAATCGTATTGTATCGTGTGGAAGCCTGGAGTTTACACCCCTAACAGAGAATCAATAAAGGAAATGGCAGATAGCACCAGGGGGCATGACTCCTCACAGAAATAAAACATCTGAAATCAATCTGAAACTGTAAAACTAAGATATGAGATTTATTCGGGGACAGAAAAAGGCCTGCAGAGGAATTACCCATAAAGCTATGGTTTTCAAAGTTGGGTCAATTATACCAAAGTGCTTTCTCAAGTCTGATTGGTCAGAAGGTGTTGATTCATTTTCTATTACAGCAGCTCTGAAAGTAGTGCAGCTGTAATTTATATCACGTTTATATGAATGCAATGTAATGATTTATTCCTTGCTTAGTGGTGTAATACTATATTTATTGGTTATAAGCTTCATTTACTGGTCATTTGAATTGATGAATTAAAGATGTATGGCTTAAAATCAACTAGGAAAAGTCTGTGTTTGAAGAAAAAGTTTGTGAACCCCTGCTCCAAGGACTGTACATATGATACCATTTCACTCACTGAATATCTTACACTATTTTCTCAGACTGATCTCAAAATGATTGTTATAATAAATGGTAAAATGGTATGTATTCTTAACGTAATGGTAATGGTATTGTATTCTTGAAGAATTATTTCTGTATTGACTGAGATTAAGGTCTTGTCACAGGCCTTGATCTGACTTTGATAAAAAAGAATAATAATAAAAACAGTTGCTGGTAGTGTGACTGAAATGTTCACTGTGTACTTTGGCACTTTTTTCCTCTGGTCCAGCATGGCACACTGTGTGGCTCCAGCAGTGGGTGGTCATTTTAACAAGAACCTTTGAGTTAAACAAGGAAAGAAAACAAAACAGCTTTTATGTTTATTTTATTAAAGGAGCAGTGACCTCTCCCAAGGGTTTCAGCTTTTCTCTGATAGACATGTTGATGTCAGTTGTTACTTACTCTTACTAACAAGGAGTGTTGCCTGTGTATGGAAAGTTTTCCTGATACTCCAGTAGCTTTAATAAAATATCTGTTCAGAGGAGAAACTCAGGGACCCCAGATTCTGTAAACAGAAAAAAAGGACAAGGAGCAACTTCTATTCAACTGTTAACTCTTATCTATCAAAAAAAATGAAAAAATAAATAAATGCACGTACATATATACAGTCATGGGAAAAAATTAGAACCCCCATGAAAGCCTGTGTTTTTTTTTACGTAGTTAAACATATGGACATTTGATCTTCATTTTAACAATATTGGGAGATTCAAGTAATATAAGTAAACAAATAAAACCAAAGAAAAGTCTTTTTAAAATGATCAGTAAAATGTAATTTAAAAAAAATCCAATTTCTTGTGAGGAAAAAGTAAGGACACCCCCACATTTATTTGTACTTAAAATGGCTAAAATTACCTACAGGTGTATCACATCAGGTGCAAATTATTAGAATATCATTACAGAGCATTTTGAAAGAGGCTTGCCTTATTTAAACCTCAGACATTTAGTTTGGTTTGCTCTTAATAGGTATCGCCATAGTGAGATCCAAAGAGCTCTCTGAGGCCTTCAGAAAGAAGATTGTTGATGCTTATGAGCCTGGTAAGGGATATAAAAAGATCCCAAAAGAATTTGTAATCAGCCATTCCACTGTCCGGAAAATCATTTACAAGTGGAGAACATTTAAAACAAATGCCAACATGGCCAGGTCAGGCCGTACAAGCAAATTCACCCCAAGAGCAGACCGCAAGATGCTTAAAGAAGTCTCCAAAAACCCTAAAATATCATCACGGGACCTACAGCAAGCTCTTGCTACAGTTGATGTCAAAGTGCATGAATCTACAATCAGAAAGAGACTGCACAACTTTAATTATCATAGGAGGTGTGCAAGGAGGAAACTTTTGCTGTCTAAGAAAAACATGAGGGCAAGACTGAAGTTTGCCAAAGAACACATAGACAAAGGCCAAGACTTCTGGAATGATGTGCTTTGGACAGATGAGTCTAAAATTGAATTATTTGGACACCATAACAGAGGGCATGTTTGGCGTAAACCAAATACAGCATTTCAGCAAAAGAACCTCATACCAACTGTGAAACATGGAGGTGGAAGTGTTATGGTTTGGGGATGCTTTGCTGCAGCAGGACCTGGCCAGCTCACCATCACAGAATCTACTATGAATTCTACATTGTATCAGAAGGTGCTTGAGGAACATGTGAGACCGTCTGTCAAAAAATTGAAGCTGAAGCGGAACTGGACCTTGCAACATGACAGTGACCCAAAACATACCAGTAAATCCACCAAGGACTGGCTGAAAAGTAAAAAATGGAGACTTCTGGAATGGTCAAGTCAAAGCCCAGATCTAAATCCTATTGAGATCCTGTGGGGTGATTTGAAACTGACTGTGCATGCAAGAAACCCCTCAAACATCACACAGCTGAAAGAATTCTGCCTTGAGGAGTGGGGGAAACCTTCTTCCAGTCCATGTCAGAAACTGGTAGATGGCTACAAGAAACATCTCATTGAGGTTATTTCAGCCAAAGGGGGAAACACTAGCTATTAGGGCATAGGGTGTCCTAACTTTTTGCTCAGTTGAAATACTCATTTTTGTTGATTTCTTTTGTTTAATAAGTGAAAACAAAGTGATTTTTTTTGTTGTTGTTTACATGCAATTGCATCACTTTCATCTACAGGTACAAATTAAAACAAGATCAGAAATTGACATGTTGACATTTCTTAATAAAGAACTGAATATTTAATGGGGTGTCCTAATTTTTTCACATGACTGTGTATATATATTAATATTGACAATCTTTCAATTTATATGTATTAATTTGTCAAATACTTTTTCCAAAAGTCTTACAAGTATATTGTACAATGCAAGTCCACAAACTAGAATGAAAAGAAAATAAAAAAGTAAATGATACAGCTGGAATGCTGATGACGGTTGAACTACAGTCATAATATCATATAAGGTTAATAAACAGGGCTGGTCATATACAAGTAGTAAATAATAAGAGAGGATTGTAACAGAAATTATTTGGCAATATTGTATTGTTACAGTGCCAGTGATGCACACACACGAGTGCTCATGAAGACTACTATACTATAACTAACTCTACTATAACTAAATACTGAATAATATATTAATTCCTTCATTTATTTATCTTCAGTATAGTGCTTTATCCTGGTCAGGCTTATGGTGGATCCAGAGCCTATCCCAGGAACACTGAGTGCAATATGGGGAATAGGGAATGCCTGGATGGCAAGCCAGTCCATCGCATGGCACCATACACACACACACACACACACACATTCACACACTCATTCACACCTAGGGGCAATTTAGAGTCACCGGTATGTTTATGGGAGGTGGGAGGAAACTTGAAATCCTGGAAGAAACCCACACAGACATGGAGAGAACACACACCAAATAATATACAGCAATAAAATATTAAAAAAAAAAAAAATACTGTGACTAAAGAAGAAAACTAGACATACCAGATGGGAAATATAACCTAGCTGAGAAAAAAATCAACCCACCAGCCAACCATCATACCATGCATCCATGTATTTTAGTTATTTATTTTTGTTCTCTTTACTGTAGATCTTAATCTGTATGTATAAACTGTGTAATCGTGCATCTTCTTAAAAATCTTAGACAAAAAAGCTCAAATTAGAAAAAACATTAGAAAAAAAAATTAACCAAAAGAAATCCAATAAAATAAATAGAAGTGAAAAAACTAACTACAATTAAGCTGCAAAAAAATGAAAATAATAATAATAATAATTAATTTTTAAAAATTTCATTACATACCACTGCCCTGTCTAGACTTTCACTATTTATTGAGACACATAAACAGTGCATTAATACTCGCATTCAAACATGCACATTCCTTCATAATTGCTGTCATACTTGTATTTAACAACAAACCCTTCACTGGACTTCTGATTGGCTGGCAAAGGTTTTCCTTAGCAGCAGTGAGACCGCTCTCTTCATCAGCCTTGCTGTGCATCATTGTTTACTGTGAAAACACTCTCAGAAACGCATCCCTCTTATGAAAGCGTGCAGACTTTCAGCCCACGTTGCTTCTCCAGGAACATGTTTTTGGATACAGCTCTCCATCCGGTCCTTGGCGCAATGCTGTCTGGTTGAATGTTGGCCAAAATAATCAGTGACGAACGATTCGGATCTCCACATGAAGTCCGGGTCCGTGCAAATGAACGCTTGGCATGAATGTGGAGAGAGTGAGCTCAAGAGGTGAAAAGTGCAGCGCTGATAGTGAGGCAGAGCAAGGTCCTCACATGTGGATGTTAAGTAATGCCAACCAGCTGTGTGTGTGTGTGTGTGTGTGTGTGTGTGTGCTGATAATGACTCCTTTCTGCCTACATATAGTCATCACAGACACTTTATACATCACAAATATTGAGCAACATCTCTGTAAGAACATTTAACATCATGTGGAACAACAAAGAATTGGTCTGTATTATTGGTCTAATAGTCCTACTATTATCAGAATCAGAATCAGAATCAGAAAGAGCTTTTATTGCCAAGGGTGCTCACACACACAAGGAATTTGACTTGGTATGAAGTTTCCAGAACACACATACCAATAAGACAGCGAGACATAAAATAATAAAAATTACAAATAATAATAATATGAGGTAAAAAATTCTATATATACATACATATACATATATATATATATATATATATATATATATATATATATATATATATATATATATATATATATATATATATATATATATATATATATATATATATATATATATATATATATATATATATACACACATAGTACAGTAGACATAATAGATATATGTACAGATGTACAGATGTAAAGACATAGATATATGTACAGATGTGATATAATACAGCTATGAAGGCATTATGTTTTACACCACAGTCAAATTCTCGATTCTGATTGGTTAGAAAGTGTTCATTCATTTTCTATAACAGCAGCTCTGACAGTAGTTTTGGCTGTAAGGTTTATATTAATGCGCTCTTTCTAATCCTTTATCGTTACAGCATTGGACTGTAAACTATCTCTTCTGACACTTTAACTTTGTCACTTTAAACAATCTGATAAGCTCTTTGCACTACTCACTTTACATCTGCACTGTTTGCACTCTATCTGTTGTGCCTCGTGGATCTACATTTATATTATATTTATATGTATCCATTTGTATTTTTACATCCTTTTTTTGTGTGTGTGTGTTATCTGTATGCACCTAGGGTCTGAGAGTAACGTAATTTCAATTCTCTGTATGTGCTGAACATGTGGCAGAATTGACAATAAAGCAGACTTTGACTTTTGACTTTGACTTTGTTTCTATACTGTAGTAACAACTCATTCCCAGGAACTCTCCATATAAACAGATTTTTTAAAAATGCATAATTGTTGATATGGTGAAGTTTTATCCTGTTAGGAGATGTTTATTCTAGCATTCACACCACTGCATGGTTATACCACTGCATTCACACCACTGCATGGTCTCCTATAAGCGCACACCCCTGAGTGTTTTATCCCTAACATACTGTACTCTTACTCTATTTCTGAGATATATAAAAAGTAGAAAAAATAATCCATACTTCTTATTACCTACTTTCACACCCATTACCATTACAATTTTTTTTTCATCTAGTGATTTACATCAAACTACTTATATCGTGAATGGACAATTTTGCAAATCTTCCTAAGCAATTGAAAAATAAGCATTAATATTTTCCACAAAATTATGGCTTGTTATCGTCTAAATTGTGCTTTAACCTATTAAACATAACACTGATTTTTCTTTTACTGCCTTAGATGTTTTTCCAGCACTAATAGCCTAACCCAGCTCTTTGCTTTGAACAGAAATGTGTGATTTAGGGATTGCACTAACCAATGTTGACATTACATAGAAACTAGATTGTGTTCTTTTAATAAAGAACATCAGGAGAAACACCTGGATTTAACTGATGCTTTACACATGGCCTCATACATCATCCTGAATCCTGAAGCTCTTTCTGGTTTTTTTGTTCTTCATCAGTAAACAGTGTCAGCTGCAATACAAAGATAATATCTCGCAGAGCATGTTTCCTGTGATTAATTTCCTCCAAATCAATTTTCATATAAAGTCCTGCTGCTTTTAGTTAAGCACATGTTAAAGCAGGCAATGTCCAAAAAACCATTTCCAGTCGTCTCTCTGGAGCTCAGCGGTTAAGATTCTGTGCTACTGACCAAGGTCAGAGAGCAACTGTAAGGAAAACTCCACAATCAGTCACATTAAATATATGAAAAATATTTATATTGGAATATTTAGTGATTCTGGCATTAATTTGTTGGTTGGTGCTGTCTTTTCTTTAGCGATTGTGTGCCACGCTGACGTCACAGGAGGGGTTACAGTGATGTTTAATAAGAAAAAATCATTTCAACAACCTCAAACATAATGGACGTAGTGCAGGAAGTAGTGGAGGCATCGGTGCAAATGCTGGACTCAAATTCCCAGAATGCACTGAGTTATGGACAGAGACTCAGCTCAGCTAGTTAGCGACCTATGAGATTATATGAGGTATTAGCATGAAAGCTTAAGCTTTGGAATCTGATATGTTTGAGCAGAGTGTACAGATGAAGAGATGACAGAGCTGGACAGACGAAAGCACTGAAGCACCGCTGCATCACTTTCTTTAGGTAGACATGAAGTGAGGACAAATGGTCACAAATGCTCACAAATTTACAAGTTCTAATAACGTCATTTCCCACTTCGGCATGATCGGCGTGCAACGTGAGGAAAAATCATGGATGCCTCCATGAAAAAAAGCTCCGAAATATCTACTTTAACCGCACAGTTACAGGTCTGAGTGGCTATTTGTTCTGTTCTACTAAAGTAGACTTTAAAATGTTCATGCAACATTTCATTCATGCACAGCAACAACACTGGATAATCGCGAGTAGCGTTAGCAACAAGCTAGCTGGCTAACATTAGTGGTAACGCTAATGTTAATGATTACCTTCTCAATATAGCGAATAGTCAATAGCGATAAGGTCAATGTTATAGATTTAACCAATTAGTGTGTGTGTGTTTAACTGATCTAAAGCCAATACTGCTATAAACAGTGTTTTTTTCCCACAGTTTTTTTGTGGGTAATATAGGAAACTGTTAACTAAAATGAAAATAGACCAACATATCCATGAAACACGTTTGTCACAGAATTTAATCCTAAAATAAATCTGAAGGTCAAGGTCAAGGAAATTGATTATAAATATTGATATGCAAGTCACCAAGGGTGGATTTCTTTTTAAAAACCACTCATTCCACTCATTCTTAAACCGTATTCTGACTCACCTGCTGCTTTGGCTTCAATATCCAAACATATAAACATCAGCTTATGTGATTATAGTAGAAGTTCAGATGAAAGTGTCATGGATGGTGAGAACAGGATCAAAAGGCCATTAAAAAGTCAGATAACATTTCTCTGTGAGTGTTTACACTGTGGGATGTAGTGTTTATGGATTGTGTAATGTGTGCTCATGTTAAATAGCTCGAGATTACTGGATTTTGCTTTGCTCCATTTCTCCAGATCTCTAAGGACCAGCTCCAAAGTTACATAGCCTGATATGAAAAATGGAAGAGAGAAATAACTTTTCTCCTTTTTTACCTTCTCATCTTCCTAGAAAGACAGGACATATGAGGCTCGAGGCTTCAGGTGGATATTTATCTTGTGCCTGAAGGAATTAAACAGTTTACAGCTCTGTTCTGAGATGCATCTGAAGACAACACTAACAGGAAACGATGACTGTAGTTTGACGCATGACATGAACGTCCCCGAGTAAACCAGTTCCTGGACACTGTCTGGAAAAGAGAGAGAGAAAAAAAACATGTCTGTGTGTGAGCATTTGGGAGACATATGGGTTGCTTACTCATGATGTTTAGAACTGTGCTCTCACGATTCATAGACATGAGCTTAAAAATGTCCCCTACACTCAAAACTGAGAGACGATATTTCAGTGTTTTACAGCATTAATAAACATGCTGTTTGTGGTGAATTTCTTAACTTTCTATGAAAGTCGGCTATATAATGAACTACCATGAACATGTTCATATCATCTTACGATGCATTCATATATGTAGCTATGTTTTTATGCATATTGAACTGTTAACATTTATAAGTCTTCATATCACATAATGAACCAATATCAAAGAAACTGAGCCAAACATCTTACAAAAAAAAAAAAAAGAGTGTTCTAAATCTCTATCTCTTTGCCATGACTTGTTCATTCATGCACTCATAAGATTATACAGATACAGCTTTAGTTCACATGACACATCAGAATGGGGAAAAAATATCTGTGATCTCAGTGACTTTGACCATGTCATGGTTGTTGGTTTTAGTATTTCAGAAACTGGGATTTTCTCCTGGGATTTACAGAACTTACAGTCTTACAGAATGGCACAAAAAAAACATCCAGTTCTGCAGGCAGTACCTCCTTGTTGATGAGAGAGGAAAATGACCAGACTGGTTTGAGCTGACAGAAAGGCTACTGTAACTCATCTAACCACTCTTTACAACTGTGGTGAGCAGAAAAGCATCTCACAACATGCTGGAACTTCATGTGGATGGGCTACAACAGCAGAAGGTCACCTCAGGTTTCACTTCTGTCAGCCTAGAATACAAATCTGAGGTTACAGGGGGAACAGAATCACAGAAACAGGACAGTTGAATATAAGAAAAACCATCGCCTAGTCTTTTTTTTTTTCAATCTTTAACTGATTTCAGTGAACCATCACCATATCAACAAGGCACTTTTCCACACCCAGAACTCCCGCTCACTGGATGTTTTTACACCACTCTGTGTAAACTCGAGAGAGTGTTGTGGGTGAAAATCCCAGGAGATCAGCAATTTCTAAAATACTCAAACCAGCCCGTCTGGCATCAACAACCATGCCACAGTCACTAAGATCACATTTTTTTCCTCATTCTGATGTTTGATGTGAACTGAAACCTGCATCTGCATGATTTTATGGATTCTACTAGGTCTTTTAAACTGTATTTTATAACTGTTGCTATAAAATGTAAAGAGATAGCCTGGGTGAATGGGGCATCCAGTGTTAAGTGAACAGAATATTAGTGTTCAGAAGAAAGTTTGATTTTACCACCTTAACCAATAAATTGTTACGCAGTTTCTCAGGTAAACCTATGCAATGCACTGTAAAACTGATGCTATGTGAGGAAAACACCGCCAGCCAACGAGATTAGTGTGTACAGTAGAAAACTGTGTTCAGCCTGTCCCAGACAGTGTTAATGACCACCGCTGAACTCTCTTTACTGCCACAGATGCATCCTCTGCCAGGCTTTTGATCTCCAAGCCCATTTGATAAGAGTGAGCCTCTGTTTGAGAGATTTCTGCCATTTCAGAGATGGAAAACAAGATAATGTTGTCACAGTTATAGTACAGTCATTAGAAAGAGCAAAATAAACAATGCTGTTCAGATCAATGTTTATGGCTGTCCCTAGCCTTCTGGGGACTTGAAACAATCTAATTTGTGGATGCTCCTTACCAAAATTCAAAGATAAGCCTGGTATAAATGGTAGAAATGGGCCTCCTTGAAATAACATGTTGTGACATGAGCAGTTTCAGGGCAGAAGTTGTTGTTTTCCCTTACTGGAATGGGTGATTTGAGTGGAATTTGGCCGGCTAGCTACACCAATTCTGCTAAGATTAACTTCTTGGCTCAAATATAATCTGCAGTCCCTCGTAGATTGACTATTTATAATTCATTTTAGAATATTATACCTCAGTAATCCAAGCTTATATTTAATGTCTATTAATGATGCATTGTTCGAATTTGGGCTCTGCAAAGGAAGTGGTTGCAAAGGAAACTACAAAAACACTGGAATTATTGGTTTACTGAACCATGGCCACGAACATGAAACGCCACTTCTCAGAAATTACAGTGACTAGCACTGTTTGTCCATATTAGTACAGTAGTCAGCCAGTTTACATTCCATTACATCTCATTCTACTGAGCAAAGTTTGTGCTAATCAGGTGAAATGCAGACAAAAACAAAATAGTGTACTGACTTACTGATACATTCAGTCCCCTGATTACTAATCATATACACTTTCCCAATCACAGTAATCACCTGGTCAGTCCAAAGTATTGCTCCTGATTTCTGCCAGTGTCTGAGCCTTTTGTCTGATTGACATTATGGACATTACGGACATGGTTCTGTGTAGTTTACCAGTTTTGCCCTAGCCTAGTCTACTCTGTTCACCAATCGCCAGCCAGAGTTTGCTTGACTCTCTGGATTGTTTTGCTTAATCTTTTTATAAACCTGTATTTGTATCCAAACCCTGTGCGATCACCTGACACATGGATCATACTTTGTTATCTAATCTTGCTAACTAGTTTTTTTTTGTTTTTTTTTTAATTTACATACACTTGCTTTGATCATTGGTTCAACCACTAGGTTTCAACTTGCTCATCAGATATTTGTACATTTTCATGTGTTAGTAAGAACTAGCAAGTAAGAAATATTGACCATACATAATGAATATTGATTATAAATGTTTGTTCATGGCTTTGTAGTGAGCTAAAATACTGACAATATTGGCAGCTTGCAAGTTAGTTACCTTAGCTGCCATTCCACCAAATTATCTAGCACAAAATAAACTATCGTGTACTACACTGTAAAATAAATAAATGGTATTTAGAGAGGAACACAACTGAAAATGTAATCATTTTTTTAAATTGTAGCCTATTATTTGTGTCTTACCTTCACATCTTACATCATATATTACATGATTCAGTTCAGTATATCATTTTAAGTGCATTTCTCAGCACAGGCATGGGTTCATGGAGGAAAAAACAATGTAAACTTGTTTTAAAGTAGAACTTACTGTAAATGTTTTCCTAGCATTATGTTAAAGTAGGCATTAGTAGTCTGTTTGTTGTTGCGCTGCACTCATGAGAAAAACAGCTTAGCGAGCTAAACAGTTTATGATGTGTTATGTTGGGATTGGATTGTAAGAACTAAAACAAAATCAGTAAAAAAGAGCTAAAATATCAGTAAATGTAATTGTTAATTCCATGGGAAAATGCAGTGTTTATTTAATTATAGTGCTGCTATTCCCTATGCTAATGTCACATACCGTAGAACAGGGACTGCTGTGGTTGAACACAATCGTTATTTATGATTTATGAACATAAACTGGACCTTAAAAAGGCCATCAGTTTGAGTTAAAATATATATATATATATATATATATATATATATATATATATATATATATATATATATATATATATATATATATATATATATATATTAAATTTCTTAATTGCCCATACTGGTGCATCATGATCCAAATATCTTGAAAATTGTGTGTGTTTTTATCCTATTATTATTATTATTATTAGCCTAGTTTCTTTCCTGCTCGGTTTACAGTTGCACTCCCTGAACTCTGTTCTGCATTATTCAATTTGAAATCTTCAGCTTTTACAGTCTCTGAGAAAATAATCTTGTCGTAAATAAAAGAAAGTTCTCTTGGATAGCATATGCTTCAATGGACATGGATAAGATTAACCTTTACACTCAGATCTTCTATTTTGGACACTCAACAACTTGTCTGATTTAATAAATCTGTGTGTGCCTCCCCAGTGATGTCATTTATTATTCCCAGTGAATCAATTTGTTGCTGACTAGCAGCCATTTACAAACACCTGTCTGTGCAGATCCATGCCATATGCTTCACTACATTCTTCATCATACCCTTTAGCAATCTTTAAAAGTCTAAGTCTTCTGGTGTTACAGCTCTCCTGCAGTTCACCTCCTGAAAAAACATTACTTGATGAGTACCTAGGGATTTAAGGGTTAATGGGGTGTTGAATTCTGACTCAGAGGTCAGAGGTCAATGCTAATGCCTGTTCCTGATAACTGATTGCATTTCCATGGACTAATAGTTAAATAATTTCACAGATTCAAGAGTACAAATTGAATGCAGTATGTTGGGAATATTTTAAAATATTAAATGAAAATTTATTGCTAAATACTATTAGGCTTATAAAAAATACAAAAAGTTAAAAGTTAAAGGCCAAAATCAGGGGAAAAGAAAAACAAGAAACAAGAATAAGATTGGAATTGCACAGGAAATAAAAAATACTTTGCAACAACAGTTAACTACTATGTCACAGGGTAAATGGAACAGGAAGCACTGACCATATAAGGAAAGTAGCTGGTAAAGCAGACCAGACATGGGACAGAGTATGAATCCATAAGTTACAATCAATACTTATGTGAGGAAAGTTCCTTATATTCAAGTCAATTTTCTAAGCAACCCATTCAGATGATGCAAAATTGCATGTGTGTAGTTCATGCCTCCAAGGTTGCCAGGGAATAGAAAATGCAGAGTGAAGAATCAGATCGTTTTTTTTCCCCCTTTTGCTGTCAAATGTAATAGGCTGTAACCTAAGAATAATAGACAGTTTAAAAATGAAAATTAAAAAACAACTAAAATGATGATATATGAATGAGAAGATGGCAAGCTTTAAAATATACATCCAATCAGAGTCATAGAATCTTGCCAAAATATCTCCTGAAAAGAATCTTGCTGCGTGAATAGTCCTAGTTGTATTTATTGCATTAATCACTGCAAATATGTTTTCATTTTTCTGTATGGCTTCCCACGTCGTTATTCGACAGCTTGTAAAATAGCACATGATCCAGCACATCTTACTATCTTGCATTTTATTTTTTTTTTATAATGTGCTCTTGCAGTTACTCATCCACACAATTTAATGATGCCATGAGATACAAAATGGAGGTCATGAAATTATAATGTATGTGTGGGATGTTGGTGATTTGATAATGCTTTTAATTACCTATTTTGAGTTGTCAAATTAATAAAATAATGCCAGTATTTTGGTTAATATGACACGCTCTTCTTTAAAGGAAACATGACCATGTTTTGAAGGATAATCTGACCAAGTACTCTTCCGCTATGCTTACAGCTCACTTTAAATTAAATCATAATTTTGTCTTATCTGAAGGAATGAAAAAGTTCAGTCTTTGAGATAAGCAATGTCTCTTGTGATGCGTCTTGTTCAATGTAGTAGTGTCATATTTATGTGTTTATTAGTGCATTTACAGCCAAAATATACATTTCAGTATGACATATTGTGATTATATCAAACTGTCAGACAGTGGAGCTGGACCTAACACAGCTTCTTGCTCAGCTGATATCACATAAGAAAAATGCACTTAAGTTCAGGATCAGAATTACACGTAGCTTAGACATGCCTCTGTTTTCGGGAAACTCTGTCTCAAGTACACAAATCTTGTGCAACCGTCTGAGTAGTGCTTAAGTCTATAGTTATGTCTGAATACCAATGTGCGCAATTTTGGCAATCGATCATCACTACACACTTTGAATTCAACCGATTATGAACCATTGCTATTGTATGTGTCTGTCTCAAAAACTAGACATATTAGTCCTAATCCATCTCTAACCAATCTAAGTACTCTGTTGAGAGCAGGGAAAACACTTAACTGTGTTGTGTGGTGATTTTAGAGCACTTCGTTCAAGTAGAGCTCCACAATTATGCCTAATGCTTCCCGTTATAAAAGGGTCATTGCCATGTACTGAAATATTTCTTTCACTTAAACTAGTCACGTTCTGCCTGTGAGATGTTTGGACTGGCAATGAGCAACTCCATAATGTCAAGACTATCTAAAGCCACACTGATGTCAGGAAAGAGTTCAGTAACCTGATGGAAATATTGTTTTCCTTGGAGTCCTGGAATTTCCTTGAAACAACAGGCAGTTTAGCTCTGTAGTCATAAAACAAGAATAAAATTTTGGAGTGAAAGAAGCTTTCCCGCACTCAGTTCAGATCGCTCAGAATTGCCGTCATTTCAGCAAAGCATAGATCCAGCAGCAGGAGCCGAACATGGCCATCGTTGGTAAACATTTGGTGCTGTAATACAAAGTGCCGGAGGCTGATAAAAGCCAAATAGTCATTGGAAAAGCTTTCATAGCAGGCCTTTAATGATTCCATGTTAATGGGCCATGTGGTAAACATCAAAGTATAATTCTTCACTGTTTGCAATCAGGTTCAAGACAGAATATAGTGAATAAAATGTTCTTGGGTGAAAAGAGAACCGCTCAGCAGGCAGTGGCATTTTCGTGGGAAAATGGGAAACAGCTGGACAAAATGCATGACTGGAGATCTGCGGAAGGAAAGCAGAATACGAGAGGAATACGAGAGGCCTTCCAGTCGTTCAGTCAAAGATCCAGGCCTCGCTGACTGATTACGCTCATTTAACACTGCCGCAGTAGGTCAAAGCAAAGCGGTGGTGTAATTTACGTCTAGACACCTGCTGATGGCTCGATTACAAAATTCTCTTTCAACAATTTGCTGTAAATTTTTAGGGGCGGAAAAAGTTTCCGTGTTGAGCTGCTGTTGTGTGGCATCGTAACACACTGACATCTGGAACCGGTTGAGGTACCTGCTACCAGATCCTTCAACGGAAAAAGGGAAATGAATGAAAAAGGAGAGTATTACATCCTATCTAATGTTAATCTCCTAGGCCTTCCTCTTTTCTCTTTCTTCTGTTTACCAGTATCTTTGTGAACCAGATGGATGCAATTGAAGCTGGGCCTGGAGTGTAAAATGCTCCATGCGTTTGTCTTTGTGCTCTTGCCTTGTCCTCCACTCTCTTTGCTAGTGTTCAGCAGCTGTGTTGATAACTCACATATGCGTCAATAAGATGTGACCAATCAGACATCTGTTGGAGAAAAGGCAGTTATTTATTGGCCCCAGTGGATAGCTATTACTCGGGGTGATTGAACTCATCTTGATTCAAGCAAAAGAACACTTTCTATTATCATCTTCAAAACATTTCCATGACCTCTCCTAGCTCTAAAACCTCACAGCATTAGGACATTGCACTCTCTCTGCTATTCTGACTATGTTTCAACATCACAGCTTCCTTCATCACATTTGTTCAGTAAAACTTTCTATGAAGTCCATATTCATCGTAAATCATTTTAATTGTTTGTAAGTTGGTAATGATTCATTTAAGCATTTTTATAAACTCTAAAAAAAAGCTTCATAAAACTCTAATAATGTGCTGTAAATAATTCCTCGTAACAAATGATGCATCGATACATTACACGTTAACAATTTTGCTCTGACATCACGTGACACCACGCAAAACAAGCCTACTGTACCTTGTCACGCTAATGAACAGATGACACAAAATGACTGCAATCTGGACCTATTTCATGATTAATGATAGCAATCAAAGCAAAGCAGCCTGCAAACCATGCTCTGTGAAAAAATCAAAAGGAGGAACTACAGCATCTTCCTACAATACAAGTAACCTGATAACACATATTAAACCTAAAACTCAGCACAAGGAGTTCATTACTCCTGCAAGAAAAAAAAAATGTCTACACACAACGCTAGGTGAGTGAAAATAACAGCTCTTACCCAGTATGTTGTTCTTGACCATCCACTGCTATTGGTTGTTGACAACAAGGGATTCTGGTGCATTTAAGACAAAAATATACTTTACTTACAGCTGTATAGCTGCAACCCTACTCGATCCAAGATAACTAATGTAGCTAGCTAATACAGTATACTTTATTTAAAATCAACTAGCTACTGTAACTAGTAGCCTAAGTGCCAAGCACATGTGTACTTTTCATGGCCACTATTTAACCTGGCAAATCATAAACAGAGCTAAATAAAATGTTCAGTGAAGTGGCTTATTTATTAATACAAAGTAGGTTACCCATTTCAGCATCAGTATCAGTATTGACGAGTACTAAAATATGTGTCCTCATACTTGTGCTCAGTCTGAAAACAATGGTATTGTTGCATCCCTAGTTGTAACAAGTATCTCTCTTCATTATAATGCCATGTGATGGACTTCATAACCTTTATAATGACCAGTGAATAATAATAAAGCAACTGTAATATATATCCATATTCTATACCGCTTATCCTACACAGGGCTGCGGGGAGCCTGGAGCCCATCCCAGGGAACTCAGGTCACAAGGGAGGGGTGTGGAAGGGGTGCCAACCCATCGCAGGGCACAATCACACACTACGGACAATTTGGAAATGCTAATCAGCCTACAACGCATGTCTTTGGACTGGGGAAGGAAACCAGAGTACCTGGAGGAAACCCCCAAAGCACAGGGAGAACATACAGAGTTCGAACCCCCAACCACAGAGGTGCCAAGCAAACGTGCTATCTATCTATCTATCGATATATATCATGATAAATAAGTGAATCATATGTTAAATGATAATCTTAAGATACAGTATAATACAACACAATTAACTTTATTCCTGTAATGTAATATGGAAACATTTAATTCCAGATTAATTACAAAAACACATATGGACACATTATTGCAGTTTAAAATGTTAAAATAAAAAAAAGGCTTGGTGTTTTGTTTTGTAGCATTTGTTTAACTTTGGAGAGACAGGAAGCTATGTTAATTTAAAATGTTTACGAGCATTTTAAATGTTCATAAAGCTTTTACAATTGTTAATATATATTACAGTTGCTTTATAAATAATATAGGCACACCACTTGTTGTTATAATGAACAGTGACATAATTTAGAATTATACGTTTTTATAAGTTATCAAGAAATTATTACTTTACATTAGTACATTATTATAGTCGTTATTAGAGTTTATAAAATGCTTAAAACCTACAAAGAATTATTGACACAGTGATAATGACTTAAGAACATGTGCTTCATAGAAAGTGAACAAATGTAGTGAAGGAGGTCATGGTAGAAACGTGGTTGTCCTAATGGCATGTGGTTTTATGGAGCTAAGAGAGGTCATGGAAACATTTTTAGAGAACATTATGCTGTCATGAGAAATATTGCAGGGAAATGTCAATAAAACTTATGTTAAGAATGTTTGACCAAAATGAGTAGGCCAGTAGGCTGCTATAAATGTTTTAGCAGGGCTAAGACCCTCCTGTCTTTCAAAGATAAAAACAGATCAATATAAGATTGATTTTTTGGCATCCACTTTAGATTATTTGCTGTTAATAAATAGCTTAAAGTGGAATAGTTTGGATTTTTGTAAAACTGAGCACAACAGCACCACTAACCACCATAAGAAAACACAGAGAATGGTATGAAGAAGTGAGAAGTGTGACTGGGGCTGACTTCCTTCTAGCTCAGACCATAGATTCGTGCAGCCTATCAGTGACAGTCATATCAGGTGATTCAACAGAGTGACACGCCCCCTAGATTTGATCTCCACTTGGGCTGATATTTTTTTCAGACGCATCCTTAACACGTCATCACTCCATTCCTAATCCAATCCAGAATTTCCAGCGCTCACACTCACCTGACCTCTAACACGCCTGCTTTCAGTTTTCTCTCAATCACTCTACTTATTTAAACTACGCATTCACATATGCACTCTTTGTGAGGTTTAGCAGTTTTCTCTGAGTGTTACTTTTGGATTGTTTTCTGGTGTTTTTTCCCAGTGCTTTTTTTTCCTGGTGTTTACACATCGCTTCTTCTAACTTCTGCCTATTTTCTGACCATGATTCTGCTTATTGTTTTGGATTTTAATAAAGATTAAGCTTGTGCTTATATTCATCAGCTTCTAATTTGTGAAACTAATCAGTAGTGATTGAGAAGAAATACTCATGTGTCAAGAACATGAACAAGGTGGGTTATTTACTCTGCCATCCTTTATTTTCCCAAAATGCTTTTGGAGGAGAAACTAAAACGAGATAGACTGAGCACACACATTGTCCAAACAAAGTACAGAACCATAAGTTTAGTGTTTTTTGGTTTGATTTCCAATTCTGAAAAACAGATGCCTTTAAGCATGTGTGTGTGTGTGTGTGTGTGTGTGTGTGCGTTTGCCCCAATGACACTTAATGCATCAACCCAAATAGTTCCATTTTTTAAGTTTCCACTGATAGATGTTAATCCTCCAATTTAATATAGCATCCAGGCATCACTGTAAGTCTACATTTGTGACTACAAATCTGTCAAATATTTTCCCTTTTACATCAGATAGGCTTTAATTACATTTCCTTGTACAAAGAGTATTGTCTATGAAAGCTGAGGTCCAAACAGTCCAGATTTCTGCAGGCATGCCAGAGGCCCTGTTCTCTGAGGAACATCATTAAGCTTTCAGCCAAGAGACTCAGTTTGCCGTAAATGTGCTGTAGTGAAAAAAAAAAAAAGTCAGTACAGTGTCTGCCTGATGTCAATGGTAGTCATGATTGTAGAAATTATTTCCTGGAGGATGTACAGCCTGAGGTGTCTGCTCGATGTTTATTTTAGTAATGACGCAGATCCCGCACTCCAGATATGGACATGCACTCAGCTCTTATCAGCTCCAGCACTGAACATGTCTGACAAGAGGGTGGAGTGCTGCAGGAATGTGTGTTGGGTCTAATTACACTCCCACTATCTTTAAGAGGCTGACAGGGCTTTTAAAACATGTGAGGTTAGGAGCCAGCAGGCTCCGATTTACCGAAGGCTTGCATATGTGTACAAAAAACCCCTCAGAACCTGAGAACACCTGAAAAATATGTCCAATTTGATTTACTACCAGAGAACTGCACATCTTTCAAATCGACAAAATGGCACGTCTAGTCTGTTTTGCTTTTATAGATATGCAATTTGAGGCGTTTGTATGTAAAAGTGAAAAATACAGGGCTGATAGATTGATTTGGCACCAGCTGTGTGATTTACTGCAGCTTTGAAAGTCAATTGTTTGTAAATTATTATTATTATGATTGAAGGGCAGGTATTACATTTGTGGAAACTTGTTTCTGCCATTTCGGGACAAAAAGAAATTACTAAATGGTAAAGAGAACATTTTTGAGTGAATATTACTGTAGGAAAGTTGGCTTTGTTATTATATAAAAATAATAAATGATGACATGGTGTGATGCTGTTCTCACCCGGAAGTTGAATATTGTCCAATATCAGCACATCCTGAAGTGTTTCATTCCTCTTATACCACAGCACAATTGTTTTCCAACATTACTTTTTTTTTTTAAGACCGACACATCATACTTTTTTGTCCTTTTAAAGTTACACTTCATTTTGTGGAACATCGTTTCCTCACCAGCCTCACTTAAAGGTAAAAAGACAACAATTTTACAGCTTATCATGTCACTGTGAACCCTTGAAAGTCAATTATGTGTAAACTATTATGACTAAAGGGCAGGTATTACATTTGTAGATACTTGTTTCAGGACCCAACAAATTCCTTAGCAATAACAAGAAAATCTTTAACTACATATTACTACAATAAAGATGGCTTTCTTTGCTCTTGCATTGCTAATTAAGGAATAAAACACAACAGGATGTGATGTTATACAAACTTGTTATACAATAATCAACTTCCCACCCTGAAGTTGATTATTGTCCAATATCAGCACATCCTGAAGTGTTTTATTCCTCTTGTACCACAGCAACATTCCAACAGTTACAAATTTTATTGTATTAAAGAATGACACATTGTACTTTTTGTCCCTTTATAGTTATGTTTAATGGTGTGGAATGTTGGTCCCTCACCAGCCTCTCTTCTGTCTCTCTCTTATGAAGTCAATATGACAAAAAAAAAAAACACAGCTTGTGTTTGTTACAGACAAACCAAAAAATGAAGACTTTCCCATGGTGGAAAACTTACTGACCGTTACAAATCGCTGACACTGGAGACTCCTTCCACAAACCAATAAATATCTCCTTACAGAAAACTTCACTATATAATTATTTAAAGAATTTGTAAAGAATTAGCTGTCAAGAGTGTGCCATGAAATGATTTTTACCACAAACTCTAGCTGCCAAATGAATTAAAATGTCTTTATTCTAAATCACAAAGCAGATAAGGATGTCAGTCTGGCGTCTTGAACATAACCTCTCCCCTGCACTGTAGAAGAGATAGCAGCAACACTTCTCATGACCTTTGACCTGCTGTGTCTCACAGCAAGATAATAGCAAACACTAATGTAACAAACGTACACCACAGTATCTTCTTATAGCACGGCTCCAGGAGTTAAAACCTAACAAAACCTGACGTCGGGAAGTAATATGAGCAGTGAATTCTCTTAACACTACCCAGCTGGTTTGGTGGCCTGAAGCCAGGAATCCATTTTAAATGGGTTTACTGGCACTTTCAGCTATTTTTGAGTGAACATTATATTGATTTTCCCAAACATAATAAACATAGTGAGAAATTCAATAAAACTGTAAGATATATAATATACCACTGTATATAGGTAAAGGTCAATTAAAAGTCTTTTTTTTTAATTTAAGACAAGACACTACAGGTTTTTGGATATACTGCATCTATGACATGTCTTCTCTTAAACTGTAGTTGAAGTTTTATATAAGTAGATGTTTATTTAACATTTATGGAAGGAGTCTGCAGGGTGTTGAAAGGTGTCTATGCTTTGTAGTGGTCATATGTTTTCTGCTTCTGGCAAGTCTTCAGGACAGAAGAGTTTTTTGTTTTCTGGTTTCCCACTAACATGACAAGCTGTATTTTTTTTTTTTGTCTTATTGTTGTCTAGCAGAAAAAAGAGGCTGGTTAGCAAATGCCTGCTTCTCACTGCTAAAAAGAAGAGACTGAAATATTGTCTAAAAACTTGGACACCCACCCTTCGCCTTAATAACTGCCTCCATCCTCATTCATATCCTTTGAACATCTTTTAGATTTATTCAGCTGTAATATTTTCAGACATCTCCGTTTCATCTCTGCCAGACTGTTTGGCCAATTTTTCTTTCTTCTAAACATGCCTGTTATAACTCAGCCACATGTGCAGTCTGCCACAGTCCACCTTTTGCAAATCTGTTCTGGAGAATGTGTTTGTCATTCTTTATTTTGGTTCCTTCCAGAAAAAAAAATCTTCTGTTAATTTTGCCTTATGGCTGGATTGTTATCTTGTTGCAGGATTCTCCCAGGGTTTCACAAAGAGATCATCGAGATGATAACTTTCGCACTGAATTGTAAAGCTATGAACTTTCATACATACAGTAGAACATACAAGCCAAGACCTGTACACTTCTTCTTCTTTTCACAAAAAACAATCATGATTAGACACAAATGGCACTGGAGTTTGCTTAAAACAGTTTTAAATTGCGTTGAAGGAGACACATCTTTATCTGAGATATTATCTCAAGGACCAACAATTTTATGGATAAAGGTATTAATTAACATAAATTGAGCTGTAAACATGGCAGATAAGTGCTTGGTCAGATTATCCTTCAATCCATGGGCATGTTTTCTTTATAAGATAGCACACTGAATTAACAAAAATTTTGGCACTGTTTTATTAATTATACAAATCAAAATACAGGACCAAAAAGCTTATAATCCGACTCTGAATATGCTTAACTTTCCCAGTATAAATATTTAATACTTAAATAAATATAATACTTAAGTCGCTGAGTCTTAAAGTGAATGGGTGATTAGAAGTGCTCAGAGTGAGTGTGTATGCTAATCGCAGTATACAGTACATGCAGACAATCAAAATGGCCGTTCATTTCTATCCTGCTCCCTCTCTGCCTCCACCCGCAAATCCCCCATTTTCCGAGCAAGTGCCCCAGTTAGGAAACCGCTTACGCCCCTCTCAGTAAGAAGTTTGAGCTCCTGTGTTTTTCCCACAGGGTATGTACCGATATTCAGGGAGCATATTTCGACAGATGCCATCAGAGAACAAGCATATGAGTTACCAGGCAGGCTGCCATCTCTGAGTTCACACGGAATGGCATTAATATGGGATGAAGAGCCCAAAACAACAACAGCACAACAACATGAAAGCCCAAAACCACTGGGACCAGGTAAAGGTTTCATCATTTTATATATTAATGGCTTGATTAACAAAGACTCAAAAACTCAACCACCAGCACCTCCAAAAGTTACGACGCCAATGGAACTGCTGGCAGAGTTGAAGGACTTTGCAGGAAAAAAAAACAAGTCATCAAGTCACATCCCAATGAATAAAATATATGCCACTGTTGACCATGACTTATTCAAGAGCCATTACATATTTATGCTTACATTTATGGAAAACACAATCATTTTAAAATTAATTGGTGGTAAATTTTAGCATTACCCAATTAAGTCACAATACAGATATTTATAAAGAAGATTATCTACTGATGTGCATTCCAATAAAATGGTTCAAGGAATAAGACTTGAGATTAGATTGAGAGATTTGTGTATGTTATTGTGTTTGTTGTCATTTTTATCTAGGTCATCTTTTAGCACATCAGTGAAAATATGCAGGAAAGTCTTTAAAACTTGATTTTTCAGGAAAACTGGATACAAGACTGCATGTGTCTTGTATTTGTAAGATTATACAAGGACAGTGTAATATCTTTAATAAATAAATGAATAAGTCAATGAGTAAGAGCTCTGAGAAAATGGGAAATTTTTCAGGCCCAGTGGTAAAATGTGTGCCAAAAGAAAAAAAAAAAAAAAAAAAAAAGAAATTAAATTAAATTAAATTACAAACTGACAAAAAAAGAGATTTGGGTTTACATAGGTAGAGTTTTAGATAATGCATGACCTTTGTGTGACACTGTGGGAAAACCAATCAGAACCAAAAAGACAAAAAAAAATCTGACCAAAGAGAAGTTTTTACTTTGAAAAATGATGCATAATGCTTATGATTAAAGTAATTACTCATTTTCCATTGTAAACAGTCAATTTTACAAATGCAAATGAAATCAATAAATAGTTATTCATTTTAGACAGTGTGTTGATGACTTTCACTAGAACTGCAATTGAATGTTCTTTAATTCCAATTTTCTTCTTTTCCTTATTTGTAGGGTTACTCAAACTTTAAAATGCTAGAACTTTTCAAATGAACAACAGATTTCATTTCATGTTGTTCGACATAGCTGCCTACCTCAATGGGAAAACAGTTTGCCTTCCAGTCTGCTCTGTGGCAATCATCGACAAGGGCCTGGTATTTGGCCCTCTACCTCTTATACGCCTCCTCCATCCTGTCTTCCCAGGGGACAGTTAGTTCCAAGATAATCACCTGTCTAGCTAACTCAGACAGCAGTATTACATCTGGCCTCAAAGAGGTCATGACTATGTGGGCCTGGAACTTAACTGCCAGTTGGTAGCCACGCTGAGGAGGTCTGTTGGAGCTTGACTTGGGGTCTGAGGCCTCTCCCCTGCCTACGTAGGGGATAGCTGTGCAAACGGTCTCAGCCACTGCCTTCAGCACATAGTCATGGCACCAGCGATAATGCCCTTCTCCCAGGGCAGCTACTCAGGATGTGCTCTACAGTCCCCTTGCCTTTGCACAGGCTGCAAGAAGGTGTCTTGGCCTTCCCCCAGAGGTGCAGGTTTGCAAGGCTGGGTAAAACATCATAGACTGATCAAAAGAGGAACTTAATTTGCTCGGGTTCTGCACACCATAAGTCCCCCCATGTGATGTTATGCTCGACTGTGTGATCCTACCTTGCTCCCTGCTGCTGCATTCCAGCTGACTTACTGGCACGGACCTCCTCTACTGCCACTCTCACCTCCTGTTGGACCATCTGCTGCCTCTATTTTCCTTGGACTTTGTCATAGTGGGGCTTGGGGGACAACCCCAGTCCCGCTCGTCTGGTACTCACTGAGCCTACCAGTACTCTTTGGCACAGTCTTGCCTCTGCCTGCTCCACTGCATCCTTGGCCTTCCACTTCCTGCCTGTCTTCACCACAATGCCGGCTTGAGAGACCTTGGGGTCACTGGACTCTCCATATTGCAGCACATCCCTTGCACGGGTGACCATGAACTCCTCCGTGGTTGAACTAAGAGGGAGTTTCAGCCTGTTCTTCTTCCTGTACAAGGCTGTTAAACATTTTGCCAAGGCTCTTCACAGGCTTCTCCATCAGGCTTGGTATGGAGGTTCCTCCCACCATGAACTGGCCCTGATCGACCACCTTACCACCTCTGAGCACAAGGGAACTAGATTTCTTGGGGTTGAAATTCATCCTTGTCAACGCTATGAGTTGCTCCAGTTCCCGCAGAATGCATCTACATCCTGGAGATGTCTTAGTTGTGACTGTCAGGTCATCCATGAATGCTCTGATTGGTGGTTGTTGGACACCAGATTTGGTCACAGGTTCCCTGCACTTTACCTCAGCTTAGTCTGCCACCATGTTCACTGCTAGGGAGAAGAGGACAAACGAGACAGTGCATTCTGTGATAATTACCTTCTCCAAACAATGCCATGAAGATGAAGCTGTCCTTGAGGATACTCTCAGCCTAAAGTGTGAGTAGTAATCTAGAATGAAGTTTCTGATGTTACTTGGGACACGGTGTCATTCCAGGGTGATTCAGACCAGTTTATGGGGTATTGACCCTTGTGTGTTTTTAAGATCCAACCATAACACTGAGAGATCCCCTCTGTTCTCTCTTGCCTCTCTGATCAGCTGCTTGACCACACCTCTATGCTCCAAGCAACCTGGAACGTGGGTGACCCCCCCCCCCACACACACACACCCGCTTTCTGCACAGAGTTGTCGATGTAAGCATTTCTGAGGAGATATTCAGTAAGATGCCAGGCAAGGATACTGAAAAATATCTTTCCCCACACTCAGCAATGAGATGACTCGGGATTGCTGGATGTTTTCTGAGTTCTCCTCTTTCAGAATCCAGAACCTTCTGCAAATCTCCATTGCTGGACTACCTTCCCCCTCTTCCAGATAGCCTGGAGGATCTTCCAGAGTCTTTGCAGCAGTCTGGGGTATCTCTTGTACACCTTGTAAAGGACACCACTTGGTCCTGATGTTGAGCTTGAGCTTGCCACTCTAACGATGTTGGACATCTCTTGCCAGGTGGGTGCTCTACTGTCAGATTCAGAGAACAGATCAATGTTCTGCACTCACCAAGCTCCAGCTGCCTCTTTTTGTCTGAGTCCATCTCCTCGGAAGGGCAGGCTAGCTTTCCACTCCATTTCTGGCCAAGTAGCTTCTTGGTGAAGTTGAATGGATCAGCCATGAAGGCAGCTCTCCTACTTACCCTGTCCCTGCCTTGCCACCTGTGCCATTCTGCCCTACAGAAAGTCAGGAGCTTCTTCCTGGTGACGTTATGTAACTCTGCCAAGGTTTGTGTCTCCACCTCCTCAGCACGCTTGAACTGTTATTTCAGTGAGTTCAGCTTGTGCCACAGCTGACTGATTATTATTATTTTTTTTTTTTGGCGCTATTGTTCTTCACATAGGGCACATAGGTTCTTATTCTGTAATCCAAATCTCTCTGCCGCTAGACTTATGATGATGCTGGACATGAACTTTATCTTTTTATCAGCATCTCCGCTTGATGTCTCAAGAATCCTGTCCACATCCTCATCTAACTGAAGGCCACTTCACTTGTTGCTGCTCAAAGTCATGCTTGGGCTTGGACTTTGGCTATGTGGGTTGACTCCAGGCCTGGTTCTTCCTGCATCTCACCAGGGTTTTCCCCTGTGTGCTGCTACCCTCGCTCCTTGTTCCAGCACCTCATCATGGCCTGAAGCATCTTGTGGCCATTTATTAACATAGGTCATCATTGTATGGTCCATCTGGCCGGGGTTCTCATCCTCCCCCCTCTCAGGCTCCCCTGGGTGTATTGTTTCTTGGGAACTGACATAGCAGGCTTTGGGTTCTTCCTCACTGAAGATGCAGCTTGGGTAGCTAGCCCTTGCTGCCCCGTATGCCATCTTTCCGAGCTGTCAACCATATCTCCAATCATCACCGCACATTCGTAGTCATCATCCAGTCTCTTCCTGGAGGTCACTGGGCTAGCCAGGTAAAACATTGTTTAACACATCTTCCGATGCTCTCAGACACATTATCAGTGATGTTCCTGGGGTCACAGGGTGTTTTGGGCCTTTCATCATCAGACACCCTCACCCAGATGACCCAGCTGAGGCTGATCAGGATAATGTGTTGTTTTCAAAACTATATATAATAAAATGTTAGACACACATTTATTAATATATACACAATTATTGTGCATATTCAGACTCAGATTACGCACCTACTTAAATTAATATTCTGTGCTTCACATTCAATCATACAAATCACCTTCATGTAGTTCACACTTCTGAGGTTGCCAGATTTTTCTTTAGTGTTTAAACCATCACCTTTAAACACAAGGGCTTACCTTTAAGCTCGAAAAAAAAGTCTGGGATAGAAAACGGACTGAAGAAGAAAATAGCGTTTATTTTCTTTGCCGTCAAATGTAATACACTGTAAGCGAAATCAAGAGACGATTTTAAAAAATGATTTAAAAATAAAAAGACTTATAGATTAAATGAATGAGATGATAATAATTGAAATAACCATCTGAGAGGAGTCTAGTACATTGCTGCGTAAATAGTCCAAGTTGTAATTATCACATTAATCACTGCAAATTTGGTTTCATTTAAGAAAATGACTTCCACTCTTATTATCTGATAAAATAGCACTTGATCCAGCACATCCTATTATTTTTCATTTTGTTTGTTTATAGTGTGCTCTAGCAGTTATTTATATGCACAAGTTAATTACAGCTATACATGCTAAATCGAGGTCATGAAATTGTAATGTGTGTGCAGGATGTAGGCAATTTTATTGCTTTTAATTCTCTATTTTGAATAAGCAATTTAATAAAATAATGTCAATGTTTTTGTTGATTCGATACACTCTCCTGCAAAGAAAACATGTCCATGGTTTGAAGGATAACCTGACCAAGCACTCATCTTGTTATTCATAAATTTATCAATAAAACATTATTTCTTCAAGATTAAGCAATGACTCTGATTAAGATACTGTCTCAAAATAAAATTTCAGCATGACATATTGTGGGTGCATCAAACCATCAGATAGTAGTGCTGGACTTCATATTGCTCCTTGCTCGTGCAACAAAAATGTTCAAGTCCAAGGTCAGTTTTGTATGTAACTGAGACACCGCTCTGTTTTAGGCAAACTCCGCCCCATGCGTAACTCTCACGTAGCTTCAGAATAGATCTTAAGTCTGTAGTTACATTTGCAGTCTGAATAATGATGCGTGAATAATGTGAATTTTGAGGAAAAAAGAATAAAACAGTGATCAATCCATAGAGTATTAAAGTGACAAATAAAAAATAAAAATAAATGTTGTATTTTAGCCAAAAATGCATTTCATGTAACAAAAAGCATAAAGAGAATAAGCTGTGGGTGGTGTCTCATTTCCAGCCGTGCCCTGTTTATGGCATATAGCCTACTACGCCAATAAAATAAACCTCATTCCTGACTGGTAATAAAGATGGAATGTAAAGTGGTAATGTCTGCAATAAGGCCTTATGAATAAATAACAGGTAATGGAGCTAGCTCCGTGTAGATAAAGATGCCCAATCCCAGCATCAAAAGCACAACAAGGAAAAATGCTGTTAATGCTGAGTGCACAGTGATGTATGGGGTTCAGGTTTAAGCTGCTTCTGCTGCTGCTGCTGCTGCTGCTGTCTCAGCTCCTCAGCAGTCCTGAGCTGTGTGTGTGCTCGCTGTGTATACAGCTGCCTTCTCTTCCTGCACTTAGCTTACTGATAATGGGTCATTTTCTGTTAAGGATTAATGCACAAGCTTGTGTAATGGTCAGAGATTCAGTCATGAAGGTGCTGAGCTTATGTATGATCATGTTTGCATAATGCCGAGCTCCGGATAACTTCAGCTTGGACTAACAAGAAAATATAACGAAAATAAAGTTTTATAAAACCGTTTGGTCGCATACATTCACACAGTATATGACAGAACAGGAAGAGGATTTTCCCTCAAGCTTGACCACCCACAGTAGGATAATTTTAGATAGGGAAATTTTAAGGGAAAGTTCAGGTCCTGAGCTAGTTTACTGCTCACTCCTAACCCAGTACCCCATTACACAAAAGTCACACAAACTTCAACATGATTCATGTGTGAAATTTATACGTGTTTTTAGTCACTTCTCATGTTATCATTCACACATTTTCACGTGAGGACTTTGCACCTATTTTTATTTTTCCACATGACTTTTACTCCACATGAATAATTTATTTGTTTCGTTTATGTTCAACTGATTCATTTATTCATATGATTTTTAGATGATTCATTTATTTTAACATAATTTTTTTCACGTTTTATTCATATTGACACAATTCATTTTCACATATGATTCTTTACAAATGATTCATTTTTTACAGGATTCATTTATGTTTACATCATTCTTTTCACATGAATAATTTTTACATACGATTCATTTATTTTCACCTGATTTTTTTCCCCAAATTATTAATTTTACACGTATTTTCTCCACGTATTTTCTTTAAATTTCTCCACGTATTTATATTATTTATTTTCATGTGAATTTTTTTCATATGATTCTTTTGTTATTACATTTTACATTTTTTTACATGATTCATTTATATACAGTACACTGTCAATTTTTCATTTATAACAATAATAATAATAATAATAATAATAATAATAATTTATCTAGCGCCTTTCAAAAACCCAACGTCGATTTACAGAGCAACCTAAGGAATAACAAAAAAAAAAGCTGATAGTTTAATAGAGAAGACGTAGCTAAACTATAAGGAAAACTAAACTGAACTATAAATTATCACATATTACTTGTAATCTCAGGGCCTAACATGAAGAAATGCACTTTCACATGTGACCACATATTACTCACATGGGCTGACGTGAAAAACGTAGGCTCATATGTGAAATGTATGTGATTCTTGTGATCCAGCAAGAGAAAGTGAAGAAAGAAAGGATGGAGAAAGAGGAGTAGACCAACATGGCCTGTGTATACAAAGCACATCTCCAGTGATCATCACCAGCAGGCTGTGCTTTACGGAAAATTGCTGCTGTTTCCTTTGAGGGCCCCCTCCCAGCCAGCCGGGGGGAGGTGGAGAATCACAATCCCACCCAGTCCAAGTGCTTTTTCTCACACACACACATACACACACACACACACACATACACACAGGAAAAGCTGGAGACAGTCTCCACAGCACCTCACACAGCAGCCTCAGTGCGGCTCGGCGGCCCAAACGGGATCCTCCTCTACTTTGATAGTTGCTTAATTACTCATGTGATGGCAGGCAGATGTCTGGGATGCTCCAGCTCAAAGTTCTCCTGAATAACTCGCTGACTGACTGAGTGACAGGATCCGAGGGGAGGCAGACGTTTAAGGAGCGGTAGGTGCAAAACCAGGACTATTTATAATTCATCAGCGGAGCAGTTTATGGGCTGTCACGCAGCGTCCCTGTAGCAATGGGATGATGCTAAACCATGATGCTACTTGAAGGGCTGTCGGCTAAATAGTTCTTTGTGTACCAGGTGGCGGCAGGGACTTTGAACAGGAAACACATCTCGCTTCTGAAGTGTTACTCTGCTGTCAGGATTATGAAAGGAGAAAGTGTTAGGAAGGAGATAGGACTTGATTAACTTTCTATTTGTGAATATTTGCTTGTTGGGGTTGTGCAAACTGATCTTTTTTTATATAATTGTCATCTAGTAATCTTGCTAGAATTGAGAACATTAAAATGATACGGAATTGCAACAATCGTTGGATAGAAATCAAAATGCAGTATAAGAGTGCATCATAGAACTTTCTTAAAATTTGAAAGAATTATCTTTCTTGTCAAAGAGATAAAAACTGTTTCTAAAATTATTTCTCAAAAAAAGATTTTTTTTCACACACTTGTCTTTATTGTGATCTAATAACTTTGATATAATTGACATTATTAAAATAATCTTAAAAGCAAGAACCAAACAAGATGTGCCATAACTGTCAAGTTCTTGAATTTTGAAAAAAACATTACTTTCTTTAAAATACTGTCTTTACCTCAAATAGATTAAAAGAAAAGATTTCTGAAATGTATGTATATATATATATATATATATATATATATATATATAGTATGTCTTGCTATAATTGAGGTTTCTAAAATGACTTTGAACGTCAAAGAAATTTGGATAGAAATCAAAATGTGGAATAACTGTAAATGACAGAAGTTTCTTGAATTTTGGGAAAAAAATATTTCAACCTTCTTCTCAAAATGATTTAAAAATTATTTTTCAAATTAAACCCAACACAAGTTCAGTTCAAGTCCAATTTACAATTTTTTAAAAACCAAACACACACACAGGCATCGTTGTTCGTACACTGACAATGACAAAAAAAAAAAAATTATAAATCTAACACTAGTCTGTACTGCAATCTAGTCCTCTTGGTATAATTGAGATTATTACGATTATCTTCAATATCAGTAAGCACTGGATAGAAAAGAAAATGCACCATAACTGTAAATGACAGAAGTTTAAAAACTTTCTTCTCAAAGAGACAAAAAAAAATCAGAAATTAATTCTCAAAGAACACCAAAAAGTCTTATTCTACTCCAATTCATCGCAGACCTTTCAAACTGGACCCACAGGCATCTTTGCACTGACATTTGCTTGTTTATTATTTTGTATCAATCAGTGACGTGACTTGCAACTGTGATAGATTTGCAGTTTCTGCACTCACAAACACTCTTATCCAGACAAAAAGCCAGTGTTGTGCAACTGCTTGTGAAGGGGTCCAAAAAGTTTGCTTCTTTCATGTTGAAGTGGCTCTTTGTTTGGGAAACCGCCACTCTGAATCTTAAATCAGAACCAGAGGGAGAAATGTGTGTTGAGAAAACCACATTCGTGGAAACAGTGCACGCAAGAAACGCATCAAGAAGACAATAAATAAATCAAAAAGACAGCCCAAAAGGTCTCGTGCGGCGCTTTGTGCCATTAGCGCCATGCCATCTCTGATGGGAGAGGCGACATCTCGTCCCGTAGCGTGACAGTAACTCGTAGTGGCACACTCCATCTGTGCTGCTTCACTAAATCTCTTTTGAAGTAGTGAGGAAGTTTCACAGATCTGTTGTTGTACGTTTAAGCAATTCTCTTTGATATTTTTGGCTGTATTCTAAGGTTTACCAGCAGCGCCAACATGTGTACTGTTTTAAATTGCAACAACAAAATGTGAAAATAAATACTCGCTAACTTTAGTCATAATCTGTGGTCATAAAATGAACTTACGCACTAAAATTAATGCTGTTTCCTCTGTTTGTTTTTCTCTTGTTAGCCCTGGCATGTACGTAATTGGACTTGTCTTATCTGTGAATCAAACAACGTAACACATTCAGCAATGGTCCCTCTGACCCTTCGCACATTCTTGCTAACAGCCATCATGGCCTCCAGTGGACTGACTCAAGCAAACATCACTGAGGAGGTCACTAGCACCCTCTTTCCCATCTCCACCATCAATCCCATGGGACCCATCAGCCAAGAGGGAAATCTCCCAGGCTCTCGGAGCCACTTAGGAAACAATCGCAACAAATCCTTTCCCTTCTGTAAAGAACAAACTTCCATTACAGATACCTTCAAGGTCATCAATACCTTCATCTCGTGTGTGGTATTTGTGGTGGGCTTGGTGGGAAATGCCACAGTGCTGAGGATTATCTACCAGCACAAGTGCATGAGAAATGGACCTAATGCTCTGATAGCAAGCCTGGCACTGGGGGACCTCATCTACATCACCATAGACATTCCCATCACCGTCTACAAGGTAGGGCCATGTCCTCAACTCCCATAGTTCTTCCAAAGATCTAGCCTTGACCTCCCAAAGATCTCTATGAAGCTCCATTTACTTCTACATGGTTTAGGCTGGACACTCCAGCTCCATAAAAGAGAGATTAATTTACCATATACTAGAAGTAATTGACATGGATACATCTTTATTCACTAAGAAGAAATAAAACAGAATATAATCAGAATTGAATATAATAGATTTTCACTTTCTTATAGAAAGAAGAAATCTTTGGTCATGACACCACAAATTAACTATTTAAATATTTAAAAAATATTATAACTTTTATCAAGAACACAGAATAAATGAAGCAGTGGTAATGAGGAGTTAGGAAAACGAAATAGTTACAGATGGAATGACTCAATTTTATTAATGTAAATATCACCAAGAAGAGAGTTTACCACAAAAAACAAAGATGTACAAGGGTGGGACAAATAATAATGATCTGTGATTGGTCATTGGAAACAATAGTGGTCAGTGATTGGTTGTTGGGAACAATCATGATCTGTGATTTGTTGTTGGGAACAATGGTGATTAGTAATTGGTCACTGGAAACAATGGTGATCAGTAATTGGTTGTTGGGAACAAAGATGATCAGTGATTGTGGGGAAAAATGGTGATCGGTGGTTGGTTGTTAGGAACAATGGTAATCATTGATTGGTCATTAGGAACAATGGGTTAAGTAATTGGACACTGGGAACTATAGTAATCAGTAATTGGGAACAACAGTGATCTGCTCTCTCAACTTGTATAACCAGCAGCTGTGATGTGAGCTGGGGAGCTGTACTGAGCGCAGGACAGTCGCCAAGGTCTGCTCAAATAGTTTGTTGCTAGGATCTTTTTTTGAAAGAAAGTCACTAAAGGGGTCTAAAAATTCACCATCTCTAGTCACTAAGTTGGAGTCCAGAGACACTCCTGGATGCCCATGTTTTGGTCATGCTGCCCTGATTCATTTAGCCAAAATGGACATTATTATTGGTACAGTTTAAGTTATCCTGGTCTATCTTAGTCTGTCCCCTAAATATACATACTATTTAGGTTGATGTTCAGATGAGATCTTGTATACAACAACACATCTATTTCCCAAATGGTGTAATGGTAAAATTGTTCCCCCTATCTCTGGTAGATTGTACCAATCTGGTAGTTTGAGTCTCAGAGAGGAGTAGCCTTCCACTGTCCTCTGTTAACTGAATATAGCCAATTATCTGCTAGTTCATGTGTATAAATGAGTTAGCATTTTATTCCAAGCACATTCAGGCTTTTGGATATCCTAAAAAAGAGTAAAAACTTTTGGCTTGAAATGAAGATGCATCTTTTTCACAACACTTTCACTTTTTTTTTTACATCTTCATTGACAAAGAAGTTGACCAAGTAACACAATACTTAACGATTAAGACCCTTAAGTGTTCTTCAGTTTATTCCACTGGGGCAATCCATACACGTTCAATATAAAACCCTACAACAGACGGTTTTCATATCACAGTTGGAAGATCCATTAGCTATCC
>CM040456.1:4666467-4717322 GCA_022758105.1 Pangasianodon gigas | reverse complement strand
ATGCATCTTTTTCACAACACTTTCACTTTTTTTTTTACATCTTCATTGACAAAGAAGTTGACCAAGTAACACAATACTTAACGATTAAGACCCTTAAGTGTTCTTCAGTTTATTCCACTGGGGCAATCCATACACGTTCAATATAAAACCCTACAACAGACGGTTTTCATATCACAGTTGGAAGATCCATTAGCTATCCGAAAGAACCCTTAAGAAATCTTTTTTCTAAGAGTGTACATGTTTTCAAATCCTTTGCAGTAGACAGATATCACCCAAGGCTGGGTATCTAACCTGCTGATGCTTTGCCAGGTCTGTAATATCATGCAGCTATTTTTAGTTCCTGGTTGTTTGAGAGGCATTTTGCCTTCTGTATTGTGTCCAGTGAGTGCTCAGTGGGTTTCAGGTTGAGGGATTGATCTAATCAGTCAATAATATTCCATGAAAAACACCATGGGTGCTTTAGTATGTTTTGGATCATTCGCTTCCTACAAGGTGAAGTGACATCTGCTAAGTTTGGATGCATTTGACTGGATTTGATCAGAAGTCCAGTCTGGTACAGCTTCATCTGGCCATAAGATTTTATCTGAGAACTGTGTTTTCTTTTCTTGAGGTCTATCAGCGGTTGAGTTTAAACCCTGAGATGCTGGTGCAGTTTAGTCTTTTCAAATATTGTGGAAAATGCTGAATCTGTTCAACACGGTTCCTTCACAATTAAACATATTATTTTGTTTTGCACCACTGTGGTCTTATAGACTGTTTGAAAATGCTGAGCTCACCAGTGTGTTCATGCTTCCTAACAATCGCCTGCTTGCATCCATTGATTTTCTCACAGTCACTGTTATGACTCTGTCTGATTGATTTACCTTGATTTTTAACAAACATGATGGTCTGCTGATCGTGTTGAGAAACAACAGCGATGGATTTCAGGTGCACTGTCCATCTCAGTTCAACTTTTCACACTTTGTTTGCTCAAGTGTGAGCTAATGATGAAGAGCACAAAGCTGACCAAGAAGCAGCTGAGAAGCCATGATTTGCTTGATTTTTTTTTTTTTTTACAAAAAATGCTTATTCCTCATGTTTCTTTGGATAGCAAAGAGTTCTTAGATTTCTACTTGCAGGACTTTATGAGATGGAAATCATACATAGATCACTCAAAAATTAAAAACAGAAAAACCCTCAAGGGTGTTTAATGGAACCTGTTTTTCGAAAAGAATAGAGCCAAAATAATCTAAATTGAATTGCTGTGCAATTACTCAATGCACGAAGGAGATTTTGTTAATGACTTATACTTCGAAGTCCTGGTTTACTAAGAATCCAGATAGAGTGTACTAATTTATGTGTAACATCTGAGAAATTGCACATTTTGCAAGTGATTTTACAAAGTATAATTGTTTTAATAACAATACATTAAAAAAAAAAAAAGGGATTAAAAACAATATTTAAATTAGGGTTTTGGATGTGCTAATAGTAGTTAATAGCCATGGTGAGTGTATATATATATATATATATATATATATATATATATATATATACACACATATACACACATTACACAGGGGAAGGCAACACAGACGTATGTTTATGGAAAAGTAAGTGAAATAACAACTGAAGAAGTTAAAAGGAGAAAAATAGGAAATTAGTAAAAATTAGTATATTAGCATATACTGCAAAATAAACTAAGAAACACCTGTAATGAGTTGTTGTTTTTTTTTTTGATACTCAAGTTCAGGTTTTTTAAAAACAAAATCTGTTCACTATTGAATTCACTAATGTAGTTTTTAAAAATATGACAAAATAGATATAGACATGACTTTATTACAGCAAGAAAGTCGTTTTTATAGTTGATATTTGCCACAAGTGGGGACACGGTGGCTTAGTCGTTAGCACTGTTGCGTCTCACCTCCGTGCTTCAGGGTTTCCTCCCCCAGTTCAAAGCCATGCATTGTAAGCTGATTGGCATTTCCAAATTGTCTGTAGTGTGTGAATGGGTGTGTGAATGTGCCCTGTGTTGGGATGGCACCCCGTCCAGGGAGTCCCCCGCCTTGTGCCCTGATTCTCCTGGGACAAGCTCCAGGTTACCCCGTGACCCTGTGTAGGATAAGCAGTACAGAGAATGGATGGATGGATTTGCCACATGTACATAATTACAAGTCAAGTATAACACCAATTAAAGGCAGTAACTTTTTGAAATTTTTTTCAAAATGTAAAATAAGAGTGTAGACATGAGTGTGTATTACATTCATAAAGTAAATCTAAATCTTTTTTCAGGCTCTGAAAGTGTAAATGAGTGGTGAATATTAAATATAATGTATTTTTTTGTATGTTTTTGTAGGTTTTCTCAACTTTGCACTTATTAAGATAAGATAAAACTTACCTTTATTGATCCTCCGTAGAGGAAATTCAAGAAATTACCTATGAAATCTTTAGTAAACTATTTTCACTGTATTAGAATATTATATAAACTACATTCTTTGAACATTCAATATGTGACAGAGTAGTAAAAAAAGGCTATAGTGGAAAAAAGCGGTGATAAGGCTGTAAAATGAAACAGCCACACAGAGTTCGATCTCCCAGAACAGTGTACTGAAGGTCGGAGAGTGTGTAATGATGAGGGAAGCAGGAATCAGGCCAGCTAAAACAAACACAAAGAGCACTGGCCTTCCACGGCACGGTGTGTTATCACCCATTAAACTCTGCTCTCTTATCTCCTCTGATCCTTAAGGGCAGTGTTAAACAACACTGAAAAATTCAACAGGGTCAAATATCCACTTACGCAGGCCATATGAGCCTAATCTAAAGCCTAATGTCTACAATGAGGTTGATGATTTCATACAACTGGAGATCTGAGAGCAAATAAGTAAGGAATAAAACACTTGAGGATGTGCTGTTATAGGAAAAATAATTAATGACGGGGTTTTGTGATGAATCGGAGTTACTGTCACCACCCTGAAATCGATTATTTTGCAATAATAAAAGTGTTTTCTTCCTCTTATATTACACCGATTTAACAATGATTACACTTTTTCATGAATTAAAGAGCAACATGCCGTGCATCTTATCCATTTATAGTTACATTTAATGTTGTGAAAACATCCGTGAAACAACTTAGTTCCTGTTATCACTTAGATTATAGCAGCTATAAACAGTTCTTCCCTCACCAGCTTCTCTTTGTTCTTAATAAGACAAAAAAATGTAGCTTGTCCTGTTACCAAGACACTTTGAAGTGCAAAGTGTTTGGTCCTGAAGTCTTTCCTCTGGCAAAAATAAAACCAAAACGTAAAGTTACATCTTTATCTCTAATTGTTACAAAGTGCTGACACTGGAGACTCCTTCAAGAAGGCTAAATAAATATTTCCTCACAGGAAAGTGTTACACACATTTTTAAAATCTGTTTATGTGAAGCGTTAACCATATACAAGTCCATGTATAAGTTGTTACTATAGAAACAATAATGTATCATGCAAAAAAGTGCATTAATATAAACCTTGTACCGTAGGCAGAGCTTCTGTTATAGAAAATTAATCAACACCTTCTGATCGATCAGAATCAAGCATTCAAAAATGCTGTGGTATAAAACTCGAGTAATCCATTAGTGAGATTTTTCAGAAGAGAAATAAATGTATTTAAACATATTTGCTGTGTTTGTTTTGATAGTGGCCTGGTACACCTGACCTGCATTATACTTTATGACAGCGTCTCATGTTTTACATGCACACCTGCACCCACTCATTCACACACACACACATACACACACATACAGTGGTGTGTGTTAATGTAGTCAGGATGCACCCGTGAAGAGTTTCCTCCACTACATCATACATAATCCTCCTTCCTCCTGTTTAACAAAAGCCAGTTCCTATACACAAGAGTCCTGCCAAGGCCACTACAGCCTTTCAGACCACCAGACCACAGGAACTCGGAGTAGCATAAGATCTCTTTGTCCTTCTTGGGTTCCTGTAATAGATCACAGTCTGAAGGATGTGATACACATGCACTAATGGGAGCGCAGCGGTTTATTTCTTTACCAAACAGCCAGAGTGCAGAATCAGGATTAGATTAGCTGGCATATGGACCATGGACCATGCCACTGCCTTAAGCCATACAGAGGGAGACATTTCAAAAGCTTAGAAGTGGCAGAATAACAAAATCAATGCAAGATGTTTGACCTCAAAGCACAAAAAGAGGTTTATAGAAAACATTAGAGAAAAAAAGTGCATCGTATTTCATTTCAATTTAGTTCTTTAAATAAAGGAGAAAAGAAATGATGGTATAATCAGACTGCTAGGATTTAAAAATCTTTAACATAGAAACTAATGCAGTTTCAGAAAATGAATCCCGATAGACAGACTACTGTTATATTAAGCCTGTATTACATACATCCTGCCCCGCAGTTAAAATAGCCAATGTGCTACTTGCATTCAGTGCTATGACGCATTTCCATTTTGAAATAGGAAAAGCGTAATTTCTGGCAGGCTTTGCATATCATGATATTGTTACATATCTGATGAGTGTCATGTGTTCATCTTCAGGAGCTCTTGCAGGCACAGACTGTAAAATACCACTATTAAGAATAGAGTAAAAGAACCAGAAACACAAGAGCCATGTTAAGAAGAAATTGCAAGTAAGTGTGCAAAGAGCCCATTGCCTTGCTAGTAAATAAGACCTTGTTGGCTTATCAGACTCTGACACAGATATCACCAGATTAGTAATGCAAAGGCATACACTGATCAGCCATAATATTAAAACCACTGACAGGTTCTGCTGGGAAACCTTGGGTCCTGGCATTCATGTGGATGTTACTTTGACACGTACCACCTACCTAAACATTGTTGCAGACCAAGCATACCTCTTCATGGCAACGGTATTTCCTAATGGCCGTGGCCTCTTTCAGCAGGATAATGCGCCCTGCCACACTGCAAAAATTGTTCAGGAATCGTTTGAGGAACTTGACAAAGAGTTCAAGGTGTTGATTTGGCCTCCAAATTCCCCAGATCTTAATCCAATCGAGCATCTGTGGGATGTGCTGGACAAACAAGTCCGATCCATGGAGGCCCCTTACAGGACTTAAACGATCTACTGCTGATGTCTTGGTGCCAGATACCACAGCACCCCTTCAGAGGTCTTGTGGAGTCCATCCCTTGACAGGTCAGAGCTGTTTTGGCGGGACAAGGGGGAACTACACAATATTAGGCAGGTGGTTTTAATGTTATGGCTGTTTGGTGTATATGCACAATAACACAGTAACCTGAAGAAATATATATATATATTTGTGTGTCCATATTTTTGTATTTATTGGAATCCACACATTAATTATGCAATTTTTGTCCAATTTTAACAGCCGTTTCAAATCTGTCTGTGAAACATCATTTTGTAGATGCATTTCTTTCACATAGATAGGAGTCTGGTCCTGTATGACTGAAAATAACTGCCCGGGAGTCTTGCCAAGATGGCCACCGAGTGGACAGACTTTACTAGAAGGATTTACTCACTGTATTCAGAGCCAGCAAATGTGTTATTCAGGAGAGATGGGAATCCAGCTGGCAGGACCTATTTACCTGTCATACAAAGGAACTCATACACTATATGATTGCACTATATGAAGACTAGGCCTCCCAAAGTTCACTCACAAACTGAAACCAGAGTTTCGTTATGAGCAAGTTTGACTTTGAACTTAAACCTCTTTATTTTCAATCCCCACTGTTTTAGCTTAAAGGGAAATACTTATGTTTAAAGGTGGTGGTCTAGATGTTATTGAAAAATCCCACCTTAGACATCTCTACTTAGGGAAAACTTTGAAGGCATGAACTACATGCCAGTGATTTGGATACTTTTAAGAGGAGATTAAACACTTCTGCTTAGCTTTGAATGAAAAATATATATATATATATATATATATATATATATTTCTCTCTCAATTTATTTAATTAATTCTTCTTCACTCTGAATACAGCAAACCTTCCCCACTTAAAAATGAAAGTAATTTTTGAACTTAAGTCCTCAGTAGTGAAGATGACCCTATATGGGACATATTTCATATAAGTATTTCTCAAACCATTAAAAATATTTGAGTCCCTTTGCATTAAGCATGGCTGACTGTTGGGTCTCTTCCTGAACCACACCCAATACGTTATGTAGTGGTGGTGCCCTATTTATAACAAACTGTTTGGTACTGAAGTATACAATTTGGAGTGAAGTTGTAGTCTCCTGGCTTTCTGTCTCCTAAAATATCAAACAGATACTGCAGCTTGTGAATCCCTTTATGATATTTATTCAGAAGAAAAGTTGCAATTCTCCTGTCATAATTCCACTAGCAGCTATATTCACAAAAGCAAAATGCAAAGCCATATCCTGATTGGTCAAGATTAGATCACAAGATCACATCATGGAATGAAGTAGTTCCATCATAAACTTCAACAGCATTCTGATAATGCTGTCCAAGCCAGGGGAAAAACTAACAAACAAAAAAAAACTTTAGGATCTCACGAGTTGGGCAAATATCACACAGTGTTCACCTGCCCTAATGATAAACAATGAAAGACAGTCTCGCTTTGTTTCTCTTGCAGCTTCTGATGGGAAAATGGCCGCTGGATGACACCACTTTTGGCGTCTTCCTGTGTAAACTGGTTCCCTTCCTTCAAAAAGCGTCAGTGGGCATCACAGTGCTGAACCTGTGTGCACTCAGTGTGGACAGGTACGTCCTAGTTTTCACTGCGTTGTTCTTGTGGTGTGTATTTTATGGCATGCTGTGACATTACCAAAAATGAAGCTAATGGTGTGTAAACAATATAAAATATAAATATGAGAACATCAAATAAAACACTAATAACCAGCTTACCAACTGGTGTTTTCACTACATATATGCTTAATGTTAGCAATGTACAGTTTTAATATTTAATACAGGACCCCCCTATACTGAAATGTTGCCAGAAATCTTTTCAGATATTATATCACATACTATTAGGATTTCTTCTCTAAACTGTTAATATTTCCTCCTATCACATTTCCCAATCCTTCCAGCATCTGTTAGAATTAACCAGACTTCTGATTGCTCATGAGATTCATAAGAATGCTGTGTAGAGCTGTGATTTTTTTCAGTTCAGTTTAGCGCACAACATTTTCACTGGTTAGACCTTTAACCCTGAGGCTCAGCTGAGGAAAAAGTGTAGGATTTCAGGATTAGGTTTATGTTTGGGGTCAGAGTCAGGGCAAGAGCTGAAAAGTGAGGGTTTGTGTTACACAAAATGTCTGAAGAGTGTTTTTTTATGCACTGTTTAGGACAGAGCTCTACATACATCTGTCAGAGATAAAGCAGTCCTAGTTCATATTTGAATATCACATGGGTTATAGCTTGTGCTTTGTCATTAGCTCTCCACATCCACCATCAACTCAGGAACATATGGCACTGAAGATTGTTTTCTCAAACTGAGGGAAGGAATTCATGTCCCTTGACTCAAAAATATTTGGGAATATCACATTGCATGCAAAATAGTATAACCCATTAGCTACTGTGTTACATTCAGTAATAATAATATGACATTTGTGTGTGGTATAAATTAATTAAGGAGTCTTATGTTTTCTCACAGCGATAGAAGTGATATGATTCAGGGTGCAGTCACACCCTGCAGTGTCTGTAAAATCAGTTCCCATGAAACACTCAACAGGAAAGATTAATGGATTCGCTCATTTGGGGTGGCGTCTGGAAAAAAAAAAAAAAAAAAAGCCAGATGTGGGTTACTGAGGCCACAGACGTCCCAGAAGGGTTTAGGGTTGGCTATAATGGTCACTGTTTGCTGCCTGAGACAAAGAAATCATACACAAGTTAGACTTTTTCAGTAAAACTACAAAGAAAACTTCACATTCACTTCTTTACACACACATACATATATATATATATATATATATATATATATATATGTAATGGGTCAATTTGATATAGAGGTTATGAGACGTGCACTGGCCTCCATGGTTTCTGACACATACGTAAGTGTTAGCAACTTTAGAGGAAAAAACTACAGTGCAGACTCAGAGCACAGCTGTGTTTGATTTCTATCTAGCCAGCTTTGAGGAAATGTCTGATCTCATCTGATTCACATCCCTGTGTCTCTCTGTTTAAGCATCTGAAAGGTAGATACAACACCACTTGGTGAAATAGTAATGACCCAACATTGTTAAACAGGAATGTACAAATGAGTCATGAAAAATATAGTTAAGCATAAAATCTTGATGCGCCATTTTACAGGAAACACACCCGAGAGAGGAGTTATTAATGCAACACACAAGCAAACACGGGTTTGAAGAAGGAAAAAACAAGCTTAACCACAATCAACAGTTCTTTAATATTAACACACAGAACACTGGCTTTCATTCTACTTATATTAACTTCTTTCTACTATAACTGCAGATTGTTCTGGAATTGGTGGATATCACATTATGGAAGGAATAACACATTACATTTTGTGCTGTTTTAGGAAAATAATCCATGCCAGGGTGGCGTGATATGGCCCGAAATGGATTTTTTTTCCTATAACACCATGCTTTATTCCCCTTGTACCACAGTGATTTGCCAGCTATTACAATTTTAAAGTATTAAATAAATTAATTAAATAAATGACACTTTTTACATTTATTGTTATGGGCCATCCACAAGACAAGTTATTTCCTGCTCTCACTTAAATTATTATAGCTATAAACAGTCGTTTCTTCACCAGTCTCTCTTTTTTAATTTTCTTGAAGTTAGTAAGACAAAAAATAACACAGCTTGACCTGTGTCTGAAAAAGCGCTGACACTAGAGACTCCTTCTATGAACATTAAATAAATGTTTCCTCACAAGAAAAGCCTCACCATAACAATTATACGTTTTTCTTTTGTAAAAAAAACATGTTTCTAAAATTTGTTTATTAGCCTTAGATTATGTGGTGTGTCCTGTTTAAGTTCCTGTTTATGAGTTAAGATAACATTCAACCAAGAGTTCTTTGGCCCATTCAAGCTTCCTAGATTGGTTCTATTTGGAAACTTTTATGGAGAAACTGTGTATTTTAGGGTTCTACAGAGTCCACAAGAGTTCACCAACTGAGAAACTAGATTTAATCTTCAGATTGGGGCTAAAGATGATAGCGACCTGTTTGATATAATATCAGTTGTAAACGTGGAGCAATGCCACTACTAGGCCATTGAGCAGCGGCCCTTAACCCTTTACAGTCCCAAGGGTGTAATACAATGGTTGACCCTGTGCTCTGACCCCAACTTCATTCCATGTGAAAAGCCAGTTTCCCTTGAGGTTTACTAAAGTATATACAGTGGAGTCCAAAGGTCTGAGAGCACTAGTGAAAATGCTTCAGTTTGGCATTCTTTTCAACTAAACACAAAGGTTTTCATTACAAATGACATTATCAGCATTAATTTGAGTGAAAAATAAAATCCTAAAAATATTTACATGAATTTCAGAGTTTCTTAGTATTTAGTATGTTCCCTTTTTGCTTTAATGACAGTGCTCAAGCTGGTAAGGACTCCACAGGTTTCTGTAAAACCTGATGATCCATGTTAGACCAAATCCATCGGCGTGTCATCGGAACACATGCTTCAATGGAAGGGATAAGACTCAAAATCTGACCTTTCGTACAGAGGATTTAATATCACAAATTTGCTTACACTTAAATAGTTACCTAGAAATTGTGCAGAATCTTGAATATTGAATAGTCAAGATGGTACACATTTCCTTTTTTTGTTTTAGAAATTTCAAAATTCTAAAACTTTCTGTTTATTTCCAGTGTTAAATAATTTTAAAAAATCCCAGATTTTCAATGTGGTCTCAGACTTTTGAACCCTGGTGTACTGTAAATAAATTTACCACAGCGTTAGGACCAAACCTAAAAGTCAATTCACTTGAATGATAATGGAAGTGAAAACCAATGACTGTATATACGTATGTCTGGACGGCATAAGAGGGAAGGAAAAGTGAAGCCAAAATGTCTCTAAAGCCCTCTAATGGCTGGCTGCAGTATAATTTTTAACCCTGCCCATTCCCATCTAAGTGAATGGAAAATAAGACAAACTTATGTTAAACAGCAATCTCCACCCATTATTTTTCTTCTGTTGTTTTGGCAATTTCAGTTGACTCTGATACTTCCCCTAATATTTTTCTGTACAATAAATGCGTCTAATAGGAGTTATTTGATGATAAATAATAGTGTGTGTTTGATGAGTTGACAGGTTTGAACATGACAGTTGAGCACCATGAAAGTGCCTTAAGTCCAACATACCTAACTGACTATGGCTCTATGCTGTAGATTAAGTATGTTAAGTACAGTTAAATAATGTTAATCAGAGCTGCAATAAGTGTTTTCTGAGTGTATACATTTCTCACGGTTCAAGATGAGTGTGTCCTGCTCAGTGTGTTTCTGTTTCTCTCCATTACAGGTACAGGGCTGTTGCCTCGTGGAGTCGTGTTCAGGGAGTCGGCATTCCTTTACTCACCGCTGTTGAAATTGTGGTTATCTGGGTGCTGTCAATCATTCTGGCCGTGCCTGAGGCTATCGGATTTGACGTGGTGACCTTCACATACCGCAACGTGACTATGCGTACCTGCATGCTCAATGTTTCTGAGTCCAAATTCATGCAGGTAGAACATTCACTACAGAAATACAGCAATGCTATACACACAATGCAGTGCCTGGGACAATATCAAGTATCTTATCTAGCCTTTAAGTACTAGAGATTAAGTACTAGAGTTGTCCTTTAAGTACTAGAGCTATTATTTTCCATGTGATGGAATAAACCCCTAAAGCCCCTTATTACTGTGGCAGATTATGGAGAAAAGAAATAGAAGAAAACTTTTTTAACAAACTTTTTGTTCAACCTTGTTACTCTTAATATAACTGGTACCAGTAGTAAACTTAATTTGAATTATAAGCCAGCATATAAAATCTTTCCTAAACCATATATTAAGAGTAATTTTTAAACTAGCTAAAACTAATTTTACAAACTTGAAACTAGTACTTTGTAGTGTTATATAGAATTTCTTTAAAACCTTGTTGCTCTGAATAAACTAACTGTTACCAATAGCACCAGTAATAAACTTAAGTTCAAACATAAGCCAGTTCTTAAAATTTTTTCCTAAATGATATATTAAGAGTTATTTTAAAAACTGGATAAAACTAGATTGTAAAATTTAAAACTAGCGCTATGTAGATTTTTAGCCACTTTTTAAAAAACTATAGTTACAACTTTTTTTTTATTATTTAAAACTAGTGCTATATAGAATTTCTGCATTTTTACAACCTTTCAGTCCACATAGTTGCTCTGAACATAGCTAGTACCAATAGCAGCAGTTGAACTTGAGTTCAATCATAATCCCGCAATGTTGACCTACACCATATATTGAGAATAATTTTTAAAACTAGCTAAATCTAGTTTTTAAAAATTAAAACAAGTGCTATATAGAATTTAATTTGCATTTAAAACAAATTATTGCACCTTGTTGCTCTGAACGAGTAGGATTTTTTTAGTCTAATATCTTATAGTACTGTACTTTTATCCCTTTAACAGGCAGCTCAACCACACTGTCACACATATTTGTCATTGAAATTCCAATGTATAGTGATCATAAACTCGTCTCCAACTTTCTCCTTTATCTCAAGGGATAACAATGAGTGTTTTTGACATAACAACTTCACAAGGGGACGCTTTCAGTTTTTGAAATACAGCTTTGAAATCGGAATGAAAACCAGACGTTGATATCATCAGCACTACTCTTCATTCATCAAGTTACTGAGCTAAAAAGTTAAAAGTTAGTAAAAAGATAAAACACAAACCTTGTTCTTGACTTTCCACTCTTGACATTATGAAGCTATAAAAATATAAGAAGCTATATATTTATGTACGAGTTGTGTTAAAACCTGTTACCACACGGTCACCAAGTCGCTAAACTGAAGTGACTTAGCAGGAGTTCACTGCCATATTACATTTTATCGAGATAATTTCACAGCATAACATTTTATCAAGATAACTTGTTTCACTATGAATGACAATGCATCAAAAAATATTAATAAACAAGAAACTCACACTCATGAACCACAGTCCTCAAGGTTTATTTCCCATATTTACCAAAAAGCAAAACGTGGCAAACTAGGCAAGCTCACAAACTGAGCAGCTATTCTGTGAGCTTTTTACTAAAATATGTAGAATAAAGTTTCCAACTGTGTGCGTAGGATATGTAGTATATTTTATTTTGTTGTATTTGTTTTTTTTTTTTTTTAAGGTGATACTCTTATAGAAGGTGATAGTCATGGTCTTGTCCTGTCTAGTGTGTGTGAGAGACTAAATACCTAAAAACATTTGATTGTAATTTTATATGTAAGCACTTTGTAAAAGTTTACAATTAAAATTAATTGAATTTGTAGCTGTAAAATTAAAACCATACTATTGGTCCATTGTGCCCAATAGGTGCTTCTACTGTTACCTTAAACGGGCAACTCAGCCGGCTAGTAGACGTCCATAACTCCTAATCGAAAGGGTGAATTTGAGAGAAAAAAATGAAATTCTGTTGAATGTGATCCAATTAGTAAGAATTAACATACAAATAATTTTTTTGCACAAGTATTTCATTGGCTGCCTGTTAAATGGTTATAGTACAAAATATTTTTAGTACTGTTTGATGAGCAGAGCATAAGCCTTAACTGTACTTGTTTGTTTGTTCTTTGTTTGAGTTCTTTTATGTAGAGTTATGCAGAGAATCTCTGTCAAACTCACAAAAATAAAAGGAAAAAAAGCTATTTTTCTGTTTCCAGAGTTTGTTACAGAACACTCTGTCTCAAAGCCTCGATGAACTCAAAAGTTTGAAAACGAGAACAAAGACACATTTAAAAGTAAAATAAGATGGACACAAAGAAAGCACAGAGTTGGGCTGTCTTGCTCACGAATCTGGAGAAGTTAATTGATGACAGACCTTAACAGTGTGCAGTTGGAAGCAGAAAGCTGAGCCATATGTGTGGAGCAGGAATGGACTTTCTCTTGCATAACATCAGCCATAAAACTCTGAGTCATTACAGAAAGCTATTAGTGTTTTCATTACTAGACATTAATATTCCTGTGCAGGTCATGTTCATCATCCCATCTTCCATGGCTGATTGAGATAACCTGATAGTTCTGCACGGAACACTGGGTATTCAGCAATGTTTAAGACGTGATAGACATCTATATATCATTTTTTGCCTATTTATGAGAATATAGATCTTTGTAAATTCAGTTTGGGAAGTTTTTGTTTAAAGGAACTTTAAGCCAGCTATAGAACTGTAGTTCATGTGTAGTGTATGTACAGTTTTTGCATTTTATTTTTATTTTGTAATAATTTATGCATGAAATCTCTCCTACCTCCAGCAATATGTAATCGCAAAGGATTGGTGGCTGTTTGGATTTTATTTCTGTATGCCACTGGCCTGCACAGCAGTTTTTTACACCCTCATGACCTTCAAGATGCTCAGCCACAGGAACGGAGCTCTCCGGATTGCCCTAAGTGACCACCTCAAACAGGTAAACAATGTTAATGATTAAGCACTGTTTATGTGCTTTTCACAGGGTGGGACTCTCTGGGTATGCTCTTAAGTGAATGCAGTGTACTTTTAAAACCTATTTAAAATACAACCATGGTTTTTAGGGTCTAATTATGTCCCTTATGTTTTAATGGGGGGGGGGGGGGGGGGGGGGGGGGGGGGGGGGGGTTCACAGCTTTCACAGCTCCAGGGTTCCCATTGCTCTTTGGTGTGAATCATGCCCTGTAATGGACCAGCATCCCATCCAGGGTCATGCCCATTGTTCCTGTGATTGGTTCTGGATCCACTGCAACCTTAACCTGGGTAAAGCACTTACTAAAGATGAATGAATGAATGCAGGTTTTAAAGGTACACAATATTCACTTTTAAAGGGTGAAACAGACCAAAGGTACAAAGGGTTTACCCTTGAGGTCCCACCCCAACGACAAGAAATGGTACCATTTACTACCTTTAGTACATGTGTATATGTGATGGGTTTTAGCCTGTTTTAGCCAAGATGCCTGCTTAAAAATTATTTGAGTTAGTATTATAACAAAACAATCCTTGAAATAACATAGATCACTGTGTACAATGGGCCTTATTTATCAATCTTTTAGTAAAGTTGTATGTAAATGTTTTTGTAGGCCAAACTGAACTAAAAATTCTGACCAGCTTTACAAGTTTTGGTAATGCTGTATGTGGATAAATGCAAATCAGGTCATGTGTTCGCAGCACAGCTGATTTACGTTTAGCAATGTCCACACAGCTCCATAAAAGGTAAAATTCACAGACAGCTGAAAACTACAAAATGACTTCTAAATGGTAAAAGAGTGTCTCCTAATATAGAGTGCCAGTTATAAAACTTGAAGCCTATCAATAGAGCTTCACATTCGTGAGTCTTCTCAAAAGTAAATGTAAACAAACTCAGGAGCTCTTGTCCTGTAGGACATGAATGTTTGATAAATGAGGTCCAATGTATGTCAAAGAGTCTGTTTGTACAAACAATCCTGTAATGTTGGCCTCTTTCTGTTTTGCAGAGGCGAGAGGTGGCCAAGGCAGTTTTCTGTCTGGTTTTGATCTTTGCGCTCTGCTGGATCCCCCTGCACCTCAGCAGAATCCTGAAGAAAATGGTGCCCAATCCTCTTGATGAAAACCGCTGTGACCTGTACAGGTGAGTGATAGTCCATTTCCATACATTGGGATTCTAAATGTCCCTTCTTGAGAGACTCATCACATTGTTGAGCAAATCGTCGTTGCCTACACCAATTGTTGAGTTTGGGTAGCACCTTGGAACAAGCGGATCCTAAATCCCCCTTCTGGTCACATTGTTGAGCAAATCAGTATACCTTACACCAGTTGTTAAGCAGTAGATAGTATCTGGGAACAATTTCAGCTTGCATGTTATCCTAAGAATGAAATTAATATATCCACAGTGACATTCTAGAAGCTGTATATTTCGAAAGCTGGTGATAATTGATAAATGAAATCACTTTTTTTAGCTTCCTCTTGGTCCTGGACTATCTTGCCATAAACCTGGCCACCGTCAACTCCTGCATCAATCCCATCGTCCTCTACTTTGTCAGCAAGAAGTTCAAGAATTGCTTTAAGGTGAGTCAAACTATACATGCTAACATGAGCTTCCTAACACATGCTAAGCATTACCACTGCTCCCTTTCTATGGGCCTCTGCAATCTGAAAGCTGTGGGCCTGAAATTCCTCTACAGAAAAAAAGCAATGCTTGATTCCTGGAATCGCTTGGACCCTTACCAGTACCTTATCCATCACAAGGCACACGTAGAGATAAGCAGAAGAGGTTTATGGAAAGAAGGATAATAATGGATGTCATGTAATTAGTGTCAAAAATCATATTAAAGAACTAAGCCATGGCCCCTTTCTCTAAATCAAAAGGTTGTGGTGGTATATGATATATTATGCCATATTTAGCTAAGATTTGTTAGCTCAAATGTGATTTGAGTCTAAACTCTGTAAGTAATGTTGAATATTTTTTAATAATTTTTCCTTGGTCTTATTCTTTCTACCCTTGTAGTCTTGCTTGTGTTGTTGGCGCAGCTCAAAGAACCAAGTCACCAGCTTGGGGCAGATGAACGGCACAAGTATCCAGGGCAAAACCCAAGACCCCAAAAACCTCCAGATTGATCGTGCCGTCCGGAAGTACAGCTATTGAACAAATTGATGATCTATACTGCATTACATTTACTTATTTTGGCAGATGTGTTTTTAAATCTAAAGTGACATAGAATTGAGCTGAGCAGACGTAGAGTGACAGCTTGATGATCCTGGGATTCAAACTCACAACTGTCCGATACGTAGTCCAGAGCCCCTAACCACTGAGTCACCACTTCCCACTCATAGTGCCACCTCTGGTCTGGAAGACCAACTGAATTTTGTCAGAACCAAGATATGCTGACAGGATGGAAGACACCGCCCAGTAATCTATGATGTCTGAAGTTAAGCGTTCAGAGGAAATTAGTGCTATTCTGTGCTGGACACAGAGTGACCGAAGCTGCTTATACTGTATACTGTATATATTTGGCTGCACACTACACAATGGAGCTGATGTATGCAAAGTCCTTCTCCCAGAGCAAACATTCCCAGAATCTTCTGCGGGGATGTTTTGCCGTGAGAGACAGGGCAAGGGTGGAGGGGGGTCAGCAGGATGCAGCTGAACGTCAACTATAAATGAATCCAATCAGAGGCCCAAGAACACACAATAACTAGGCTACACAAATACATGCATAAGCTATGTGTAGACTTTCTCAAGGGACAGGAAACTGGAGGAAGGAAGAGTTGAGTAGTGTTTTACAAATCCTGTATATGGGTGTAAATATGGACTACACTAACAAAAAAACCTCCCTCTTCCTTCCCATTGCTGCTTACGAGTGCTTTCTAATTTCAGATCTATTCAGATCCAGGAAGACTTTACTTTCATTACTCGCATCCCTAACTTCAGACTGTCTAAACATTTTAAATAGTTTTTTCTAACCTGGATGTCTCTTTTGTTTTATTACGATTTTGTTTTATTACTTTGAAAGGGATAAGTCCATTTTGTACAGTGCAATGGAAAAACATTTTCACGATCACAGATTTTCTGCATTTTTGGGCATCGATACCAAGACATCAATTTTTAGCATCCAGATCAGATTTTTTGCTGTTGGATTTTTGTGGACGCAAGCTCAACAGCACCGCCAGCGGTGATAAGAAAAATACACAGAATGGTATGAAGAAGCAAGAAGAGAGACTGGGGCTGATTTCTTTCTAGCCTAGACTGTAGATTCATGCAGGCTGTCATTGACAGTCATGTCTCTTGTGTGTTGGAGAGAGTGTATCAAAGCTACAAGATCATAGCAGCTTTGCCTGCCAACTAGCATTCAACTCAACACCTAGAATCCAGCCTAGCTAGATAGTTAGCAAAAAATATGATGACTAATAATGGACAGTAACAATCGTATGAAATTTTTTAATAGACTTCTACATTGCCTGTATTTAGAGAATACAAATCTACAGAACACAGAGGCATTTTCATCCAAATTAGAAGGTGATTTGTTTCTTCGACTATTGAGTACCAAAAACTGTAGTGTGTATGTCAAACATATGTAGTCAAAATTCTGCCCTTCCAAGTGTCTGCTATTACTGTCATGTTAGATGGATGATACCGAATGAGCATAGACTGCACACAGTGTTCTGGTTTCTGCTAGTAACCAGAAAGATCAAACTTTCACCCATCTGTTTATAGTTTTATAAAAAACTTCCGGATCTTTTGATGATCATCCAAGTGTTTTATTCCAAAGCTAAACAAATACTCATGTTCTTTATGTCCTGCTGCTCCACCAAATTTTTCTGGAAATTTGTTTTTTTTTTTACAAGTAGGGTCATGAACTCTAATATATTCTGATAAATTCAGAGAGACAACTTGTTTTTTCCATTTATACCTTTCTTACATATGACATTGATCAAAATCCAGCCACTTTGCCCACTTTTGTTTGAATTTGTCCCTATTTTTAAAAGCCCTGTTCTTTGTACATTGCTTACCAAATCCAAATTAGGAAATATAGCTACAAGAAGCAATTAAGGGACCAAGCACTTTCTGGTCCCACCCCTTTGCAATGGAGAAACTGGAACTAGAAACCACTGGGAACATTAGCACTAGTAAATTAGATGATAATACATCAATCCGTTGTTGAGATATGGCCTCACGTTGTTTAGGAACAGATTTGTTCACATGATATGGACAAAGTGTTTTGAATATTAAAAATCCAACAAGCAAGTTTTGTTTGGGGTGGCCTCATGATTCTGTGATCCAGTGACTCCTCCAAAAGATGTATGCCAGTATTACTAATGTGGTAATCATACAAAGTTGCTCTTCATTTACAACTGCAATTATTTTTTCTAATCCCAAAATGTACCAGGATTCTAAATTTGCTTTTCAAATTAATTAATAGATCACCACTCATTATCAAAAGACCTTATTATGGACAATGTGCTGAAATGCAGAAAATCAGAGATGGCGAAAATATTCCTTTTTCATTGCACTGTACACGAATTGAGGTATTTCTGTATAAAAGTGCTTCCATGTTTTAATACCGCTTCATATAATCCTATATAAGTGTTCAGAAATTCTCTGTGAACACATAACCGAAATGAGAAGGTGCTCCGATGCTTGGTTAATTGTTGAAGGAACACACACAGTGGGTGATTGCTTCCTGAAGTCTTCCAGCTGGGTTAACTTGTCTGGTCTAGCCATTCAGTTAGAAATACAGAGGATAATGACTTTTGACCCTCTTCAGATTTTAGAATTAGCTCACAGAGGCTAGCCAACTTCAACAAACCCTTGGTAATAATGTTGAAAAAAACAAAAAAGATCATTCCTAAGTTCAGAGCGAGGGCTTGGGAACGAAGAGGCCTCTGCATAAAGTGAAAAACAGCCAAGAGGTCTAAAAATGTCTCTTTACTTATAACACTGTGAATCCTTATGCTTACCTATTACTCACTGTGTAGACATGTTGTATTATTTCTTTTGTATATATTTACGCTGAAGTATATAAATATATGAATATATTCTGAAATTTAGCAGCAGTTATGGAGTCCTCGTTTGAAAATTAAATAAACCAGCGTCTATGAAACGTTGCAGTAAATAGCATCAGGGACAGATGGAATTTATTTGGATGTTTAAATTCATGAAGTTGTTTGGAGCGAGACGAGGAACGAGAAATGATCTTTTTGTTCAGCTGTTGCATTGTACATGAAGAATAATTGCACTTTTCGTAAAAGATTATTTAGTTTATTTAGATTTAGGTCTATATTGTACAACATTGTACACACTTTTACACTATGCAAACCAGTGCCAGTGTTTTAGTGTCCACTAAACATATTAGCTTTTTATTTTAATTTTATATTATTATTTTGGGATATAGTCATGTCACAGAATTGATCAAACCACTTCATGAAAACTCGCTTCTGATTCATTTCCAATCCAGGCCTCTGACCTACCCAAGGTCATGTGAGTGCCACTTGAGGATTCATTCCTCACTGAGACCTAGAAATGAATATTAATATATGACCGACTCATTAAGTTGTTATTCAAATAATATTTTTGCTCATTATTGGCCTGGTATCTGCATGTCTCAGTGTTATTTTATGTGTTTCAGAGTGTTTATGTATAGTTTGTAATTTTTTTTTCAGTAAAATAAAAATCTTATACAATATAAAACATTTGTGTTGTCCATTTTACAGAAAAGTCACATTTACATGTGGTTTTTAGACACATTTTTATTATGGTATGTTGCACACATTTTTCATGTGTAAGGCATGTAGTTTTTATTTTTCCACATATGATATTTCCAACATTCATTTATTTTTCTTTTTTGAATTTCATTCATTTTTCACATGTACTTCATGTGTAGTATTTTTCGACATGTGATTTTCTCACGTAATTCATTAAATTTGCACGTGTAGTGCTTGCGTTTTATTTTCCATATGTAATTTATTTTTTTACACATAGATCTTGTGGTTTTATTTTTCACATTATCATATATTCATGTAATGTCAGGGTATAACATGGTGAAATGCACCTTTACAGTGTAATGATTATATATTACTCACGTAATCATGTGAGATATACAGTATGTGTTTTTTTCTGCAAAAGACAAGACTGCTTGTTTTTTTCCAAGACCACAAGAGAAAATACTTCCAAACACTTTTGAGGAGTCTTTTGAGACTCGGTCTAGTCCAGGAGTTCCCAAACTTTTGTGCCACCCCAAGACTTGACCATCCAAAATGTTTTTATTTCAGAGTTATAATTGAGCACTTATTCCTCAATTGAGTCCATATTCAATAAATGTTTAGGAATATTTTCATGTGTCTTGACTTTTGTTATTCCACTGAGTTGGAGTTACTCGAAGCTGTTGAGAAACTAGTGGAGGTAGATGGATGGAGAAATTTGTCCTTTTTGTTTTTTATTATTGCCGAGCTCTACCGAAAAAGACTAAAATAGCATGTACGCTATTAATTTAAATGTGGTTTGTTTGAAAGTGACTCCCAGTAATATTTCAAAGTAGGAGCACACAAAATCTGCCTTCACAGGTAGAGCAATTTTTTTTTTTTTTCTGGTTCTCTCATGAGCCCCATTTGTATGGGAACCCCTGCACTAGTCTATATAAAGAGGCCCTATCTTCTTGATAAATCCTGGTTTTGTCCTGATTTGGGTCTGGAATGATTAATTTCATTATAAGTTCCTTTATATAGCCTGTTTTGCATTTGTGCATTTAACTCAGATCAGAAATGATCAATAAAATTTATGATTAGGGCCTTAAGTGATAGCAGGGCTATTTTCAATTCTGAAGTCATTACAGTGTACACAATTAATAATATTTAAGTTTGCTTTTACATTCCGGTTAAAACTTCAAGCCAAGTGAAACGTGAAATTAATCATTCAAGGACAAAAACCAGGATTTATCAAGCAGGCAGCTGTGATTTAGATGGACCTGTACAAGTCTCAGAAGACTCCTGGTCAGTTTTTGGAAATTTTCTCCCTCATGGGCTTATGAAGGCTCTCAAAAGAAAAAAAACAAGTAAAATCCTGCCTTTTGGGAGAAGGGAGGATGGTTTGAGGAAGGAGGAATTCGGTGGGAAAAGTTTGTGCTTGCCAGAGAGGAACTGAGTGCACCTCAGAGGACACAGAGCAGCCGAGGACGTCATTTTCTACAGCATCGTTCAGACTCTTTTTAATTACCACTAGTTAAAAGTTGAAGGTTTTTCACTCTGCAAAGATCACAGAGAAGAAGAGTGATCACTGTGTCATTCTCAAGCCTGTGATTTATCTGTGCTGTGTTTCTCTTACTTTGACACCATGACCTCAGGAATGTAAATTCATAACAATCCTTTCAGCTAACTTAAAAAAAAAGTTATAGAAAATGTATTTTAAAAATGCCTAACAAATACATAAAATATTAAAAAAGAGAAAAGTATAAAATATATAACAATGTAAAATATAAAAATATAGTTATAGAAAATATAAAAAGTTCTGTCAAAATATTATATGTCAGGTTTAGGGACATAACTCAGAGATTTAAAACTATATATAATGATATACTCAAAAATCTTTAGCAATTAAAGAAGCATTAGATAAGATTTGTCTAACCCTTAACAAAGTTGAATAAGATTTGAATGAACTCCTTGAATGTACATAAAGCTCCGCCCCTGAACCTACGGTATGACATAACTTTCAAGATTGTTCAGCCATTGAGCTGCTGAAAGCCAAGTTATAACACTGTAAACAAGCAAAATTCAGCTCATACTGATTCATGAGAATGGTCAAGGGTGCCTTTTCTGTCCATCATGGAAAATCACAGCCAGTTTTTATTCTGGGTTTATTGTGGTTCTTGTAATCTTGTTGTTTTTGGGGGGTGTTTGAAGCACAGAGTGACTTTTTGTGCTCACAGGAGAATTATTTGGTTGCTCTGAGTGCTTGCCAAATTCAGACTGAGATGGGGGCGAATGGGCATTGGGTAGTGTATATAAAATTACTGACACAAGGTCTATCCAAACACAAACACAAAGCATTCTGTGCTTTAACACACTTTTCCAAATGGGTTTTCTCAGCCACATAATATACTTGTGCTGAGGCCATGGCATAAACAATTATTTTTTAAACATATTTTACATATTTCCCAGGTAACTTCTACAAGAAAGAAAAAAAAATAGACTATTGCACCTTTAACTTAACTATAGAGCTGGTTCATTAGGCCATATAAGCAATTGCCTAGGGCCCAAACATATTTTTAATTTTAATTTAATTTTATTTTGCTTGTTTGTTTGTTTGTGGGAAATAGTTTTAATGATTACTTTTTTTTAGTTTCTCACAAATACTTACACCTATATTCTCCAAAGATGGATACATTTTAAGTAAATGACAATTTCAAATAAATATACAATATAGCATTCTTCTTCTATTTAAACCAGCCAATCACCTGACTGGGTATGAAATGAGAGAGATATTAGTTGGTAACTTTGGCACGTGCATGTTGGCTGCTGTAAGCTGCTGTAAGAAAAAAAAAAAAACATTACCTATCCAGAGTAGAAAAAAGAAAATCCAAAAAGAAAGGAAAGCACAAAGCAGCTTTGTAGGAGTTTTTCAAAACCTTGCCTAGGGCCGGCCCTGAATCTGAGTTACAGACCAACACAGAAAATGTCTCACAGGACACTGCAATCATCCTACCAGACCATAAATTCTGTCACACAGTCACATGCTAACATCCAACAGGACACTCCTTTACATTTAATTTGGGGAAAACAACTTATACAAATATGTAGCTGAGAAACTGATATACTTGTGAAAACCATTTCAGTTTTCTATTAATTCCATCTAGATTTAGGGTTTTAAAAATGGTTAGATAATCCGCTCTTAGTAAAAATTAGACTTCTTAAAGATTCTTCAAGTGGTTAAGGTTTGTATCTTACTAAAGGGGTCCAACTCTGAACCATTTTTGAAAAGGAAACCCATTGCTGTAGGGTTCTTTACACAGCCTTTAAAGGTAATCCCACAGGAACAAACCAGAAAAACTCTTTAGGGTTCTCCTAATGGTTTAACAAACATCCTGTGACAGATTATACATGAGGTCTCTGATGTTGAACTTTACTTTGTTGGACATTACATTGTTATTTAAGTAAGGAATAAAACACTTGGTGTGACGTTGTAGGAAAATAATCAACGATGGGGTGGTTTGATTTATTCATTTATGATTAAGTGTTTTATTCCTCTGACACCACAGCAACTTGTCAATAATTATCATTTTTCTATGATGCTTTTTATCTGTTTATAGTTACATTTAATATTGTAGAATGTTTGCAGCATCGTGTTACAGAGAAACCACAAAGACACTCGCCCTGAAGACTTTCCTGTGGTGAAAATTTTAAAGTTACAACTTCTCCTTTGTCAGAGCTGCTGTTATAGAAAAGTAACCAACACCTTCTGATCACTCAGAATCCAGAATTTAACAGCAGTGTGGTATAATGATGATTGGGTGGTGGCTGTAGCTGTGGCATCCATGATTGTTTTCATAGTACAAATCTCAAAACGCTACTAATCTGAGTGCCCTGAAAAAAAAAAAAACAGTAATGTATGACTTATTTCTGATTTGAAATACAAATCTGTGTTCAAAATGAAGCAGATATGGCAATGTGGGCTGAACGAACCAAAACACAGGCTTGATTATTGGCAGGAAGGGAGTACTATTTAAATCCTGGTGTAAGACTTTGCTGCTGTGGTTTTGGTGTAGTTTTCATACACCGTTATGATGAGGGTTCTGATGCGTCAATGTTCTTGGAAATATCATCAAGTAAATGAGAGTCAGAGTTACGTTGTGGTTTTAATGTTTTGAAACCTTATGATTCATCCAAGGATTGGATTTCCCATTACAGCAGGTTTACCCATATAGAAATATAGAACTTAACGCAATTTTTGTATAAATAGCATGCTAATGGAATTCAAAATGATCTGAAATTCGGATCATGTTAATGACAACAATTAAAATAAAGAAAAAGAAAATAAAGAAAAGCAATAACAACTTGCTCGTTGTTACCAACAGCGGTCCAATGACAAAAACGAACTCAATTTCCCAGAATCCTCATTCAAACAACGACCCACATGACCCATCACATGATCTGCTAACTCGTTCTAGTTCCCTGGATTTCTAATCATGACCACCTGTTCACAATCAGCACATTCCTCATAAATAACTTGAATTTTTTTTGCTGACTCATTGTGAATTCTTGCTCCTAGCTTCCTGCTAGTGATGTTATTGAGCTTTTTGTTTGTGTGAGTGGTTTTCTGATCTTGACCCTGTGTTTATTAAATTCTACTTAACCTAGTTAAAAATCTGTCTGCTGATCACCTGATACTTCGCCTCTTTATTGACTTTTGGTTTTGGTTTGCTATTTTGGATTTGGCTGCTTCAGTCAATGGATTGACTAGAGATATTGAGATCCAGGACATCACGTGTATCATGGAGTCAAATATCTTTAGAGGGTGACCAGACTTTGGATGCTGATCACTCCTGCCACTTTGGAGTGGTTTTACACCAGTATGTGTGGCTCCACTGGTAAATGACACGCCCACCTCCAGTCTGTCAATGCCATTTTCCCTCAATTCTTATCAGATTCAAGGCATCAGGATTCACAGTAAACTCTAATTATGCCTTTATTTTTCAAGTGACCAAAGCAAGAAAATCAAAAACACTATATGGCCAAGAGGTTGTGGACACCTGACCACCCATATGCAATTTTTGATTGTCCTATTCCAGATTTATTCCCCCTTTGCTGTTATAATAACCTCCACTCTTCTGGGAAGGCTTTCCACTAGATTTTGGAGCGTGGCTGTGGGGCTTTGTGTTCATTCAGCTACAAGAGCATTAGTGAGGTCAGGCACTGATGTTGGGTGAGGAGGTCTGGGGTGCAGTCGGTGTTCCAGTTCATCCCAAAGGTGTTCAGTGGGGTTGAGGTCAGGGCTCTGTGGAGGACACTCGAGTTCTTCCACTCCAGCCTTAACACACCATGTCTTCATGGAGCTCACTTGTGCACAGGGGCATTGTCATGCTGGAACAGGTTTGGGGTCTTAGTTCCAGTGAAGGGAAATTGTAATGCTACAGCATACAAAGGCATTCTATACAACTGTGTGCTTCATACTTTGTGGCAACAGTTCGGGGAAGAACCACTTATGGGTGTGATGGTCAGGCATCCACATACTTTTGGCAATGTAGTGTAATTCCAACCCATTATGTTTTTCTGTGTGATTGATGAGTCAAGTTGCAGACCGAATATGAATGCATTATTTGGAATGAACAGCTAATATGTTCCAAACACATACAAATACAGACACATATAGGAGATGCATCATTTGTTTTGCCAGAAAGGTTCAGAGGGCATCTCTGAGCCTAGGATCCAACAGGACGCAACAGAAAAGTTGCACGAGCAAGAAGTTTTTTTTTTTTTTTGTAGTCATATATGAAGCTCGCGGGGCAAACAGCAACCATGTTACATGATGCATTTGCTTCGTTCATTCCTCTTTAGTAAATACCTCGTCAAGATCATAGTGGTTTAAATTAAGTTTATATTTTGGGAAATAGAACCAACTAAATAGATGTTAGAATATATCATGGGCAGGTACAAACAAAAATAATAACTGTGCAAGTGAGATTTCCTGCACACATCTCTAGACTCTAGACCAATTATGAACTGGAGTGATGTAGCTGAGGTTGAGGAATTGTCAGAGCCAGAATTCACACACCATGCTGACACCTCTGGCATTTCAACATCTGGGTTTTTCCAGGGTTTTTCAGTGTTTCTCTGGGCACTTCAGGCTTAAGCCACACCCACATATCTATATAGATACAGATATGTATATTTGGAGCTTGATACAGATAGTGACATTGTGTTACACCCCTACTCTATTAGTATATTGTATTTTCATTACAGTACATTATTATATGTGAGCATATTTTATCCATTCCTCTTCTTCATGCATGGTGTCTCCATCATGGAAAGAACAAATAGCTCATTTCTAATTCCATGTGAAATTCTTGCTTTACAAGAAAGTTGCTCAATACTAATTGTCAAATTAGTCATAAAAGACATTCCTGTACTCACTCTCTCATTCTTACCCGGAAATATCATTAAGACTGAGCTGTAACAGGACTGACAGGAAGCAGAGAGTAGTAATGTATGACTCATTTCTGCTTTGACGTATAAATATTTCCTACATAAAACAAGTATGACGATGTAGGCTGAAAGAACCAAAACACTTTTTTTTTTTGGCAGGATAGACATACTGTATAACACGGTGTAATACAGTTTGCTGTTGTGGTTTTGGCATAGTTTTCATACACTGCTATGATGGAGGTTCTGCTATTTGAAAGTGCAGCTATAAAGACCTCCATTTTCAGCACTTGGAAATAACACTTAGTATATGAGTGATAGAATTACCTTATGAAAAGGTTGAAAGAAAGTCCAACACAAAGATTATCCGGGCACAAAATAAAGTGTGGTTTTTTTTTTCTTATAAAGCCCTGGTGTATGAGAATCACTCAGGGTGGATTTTCTACTCAAGGAAAGCATCTAAGGGTGGATCTGGATGGAGATTTAGGTGTCAGCGGCATTAACATGAGGAAGAAACTTTGAGAGGAGCCAAAATAGTGATAGTGGATTTATAAATCGTTAGAGTATTCAGGTGTAGAAGAGTAAAGACACACAGTATTAAGTGTGTTGAAAAGATGTTCTGTGTGAGCAGATTGTGAAGCAACCTAGCACAACTCAAAGTTAGACTGGAACAATGGAAAAAATGTGGAATTGTTTATAGCTTTCTGTTGGTTCGTACTGATTTTGTAATGGTTAATCTGGCAGATTTTGTGTTTTCCACATGGAATGATTACAAAGTGAGAACATTACATGCCTAAAAGGCATAACTGAAGAGGTTCTTTCTGAGGCAGTTGAGGAAACTCAATATTGGTTCAATTTTCATTCAGAACTATGATTGAGAGCATCTTCACGTCAGCATCTTCATCACAATGTGGTTCTCCTCTTCCTCTTTTCAACCCAGGAAACTATTACAATGATTAATCCGTACTTCTGAGAAGATCATCAGATGCTATAACTCATCCCCATCAATGAAATGTTCACCATCAAAACAAGGATATATGGCTAGAAAAAACTAATAACCCCACATCCAGGTGCTAGCGAACCATATGCACTACAAGAGCTCATCAGCACAACAGATTCTGCCCTTGTCACTTACACTGTATGTTAGACGTCCAGGGCAGCAAATTACACCAGGAGAGATTTCAATACACGTCTGTGCAAGTCAGACCACATCATGTATTAGCAAATAACGTGTGCTCTTATTCCGAAAAGAGAGATCTTTAAGGGTTCTTTGGATGATTAAGTGTTCTAGCTTATGCTTAGAACCTTTTCTGAAAAAAAAGAGTACCTGTCACAGGATTCTACATAAAACCTGTAAGGGTTCCCAATGGGAAAGCCAAAGAACGCATTCGGGTGCCAGTGAATCATTTTTTAGTTAACCCCAAGGGTCATAATGGTTTAAAAAATAATGTGTAACTGATTATGAATGTGTTTGAGTAGAAATATGACTAACAAATCTGTGTTATCAGACGTGAATATTATATGTGTCATGTGGTATGTTTTCTGGTCACAGATGCTCAATCAAGACTCAGACACAGAATATAAACCTACATTTCTTTAGACTGGATAAAATGTCTCCCAGTTCCTAATGTTTTTCATGAGACATACAGGAGTCAGGCGGTCTCTGATGGTGACCTTGTGGTTTTAGTTTATAGCTTAAAGAATCTAATGGACGTCTGCGATGGAAAAAAGAAAACACTGAGAATCTTTGGCATTCAGTGTTATCTACATAACATTGGCCAACATCACAGATACAAGAATTTGGGTCCCTGAGTGGCACGGAAAAAAAAAGGTTTGTCTTACTGTTGGGAGAACGCTAGTTTAAATCCTGGCAGTGTTACAGCCTTCCATGGTCAGGAGTCCAAGGGTGCAAAATTGACTGTACTCTCTGGGTGGGAGGAATGGCATTACTCAGAGTGACACTAGCCAATCATGGATGAGCTTGTGTATGCGGAAGAGGACAGATTGCATTTTTCCTCCGACTATGTTAGGCTGCCCTGTGACACAGCATGAGCAGTAGTTCAAAAAGGTCTTGGAGGAAGCACTAGTTTGCTTCACCCGACCCGGTTGGTAGCTCTCGGATGGTATGGGAGAGCTGGCTAGTGGATGGGACCTGACCAAATTAGGGAGAAAATGAGATACAAGAATTCTGTTCAATTTTCATTAGCTATATTTTTGAGATATCATGGTGGTAGCATTGTCACCTCCCAGCTCCAGGATCCCAGGTTCGATCCTGAGTTCAGGTTAATGTACCTTTGTGGGTTTCTTCTGGGTTCTCCAGTTTCTTGCCACCTTCCAAAAACACATCGTGGGTAGGTGGATTTGCGATTCTAAATTGCCTCTAGTTGGGAATAAGTGTGTGCAAGGTACCTTCCAGGGACACCATCCAGGGTGTATTCCTGCCTTACACACAGCGTTAGGCTCTGGATCCACCACAGCCCTGACCAGGATAAAGCGCTTACTGCAAGTGAATGAATATATCCTTGATCTGTAACCAATTTAAAAATAAGTGGACTTTTGGAAACTGTTTTCATTACATACTGATGGAAAGATGTTTGCTGGATACTATTAGGCTAAATCCCATTAAAGTTAAGTGAAACATCATTTCAATATTCTCTTGAAGATTTTTAAATGGTAGTTTGTTGAAAATCCTTTCCATTGAAGATGTGTTTTTGAGAAGTATAAGAGCTCACATGCTCGTCTATTCACAGCAAAGTTGCCCGTATTTGTAGAAATCCCGGTTGAACTATGACGAACAAATCTGTTATCAGCCATAAATATGTTTTATCAGCCATCTAATTTATTTTTCAGTCACAGAGGCCTGAGTTAAATCTTGTATGCCTGACGAGGGATTAATTGCAGACCTCAAAATGTGCTTAATCTTTAAATATGTCTCCTGTTTTTTCAGACAGAGCAGCTGTTTGTCTATCCCTGCCCTAACATAGCAGCGCCACTTGTGCCATTTTGCACAGCAATCGCTCGCAGCCATTCAGCACTGCGCTCGAAATGGCTGTGGCAAGAGTCATGTCTAATTTATAAAAGCCAAAAGGATCGATTCAATATTCATGCACAATCTGTCCCACCAGAGCAAGTCATTTCTGAGACTTGGGGGCAGTGTAATAACCAAGCAACGACACAAAGAGAAAAAGTTTAAACATGCCTCTGTGCAATCAAATACTGATCTTTCAGATAGTCGAGTCAACCCCGGTGCTATCCTGGCAGCTTTTCTGCTGTTTGGATATAAAATCCGATCTGCAATATGTTAAGAAGTGGCAGAACAAATTGCTGGCAGAGCAGTGAGCTGGAGCTGATTCCCCAGCCTCTCAGGAAAAATAACAAGAGCGAGGGAAGAAGAAAAATATGCTGGGTATTTAGCTTTACGGCCTGCCTCGGCTTCCAAAAAATCAATCCTTCTCCACATAAAACACCATTAAACTCTTGATTGTCATTCGCAGGGTAATGAGGGTAATCGAGACGGGCTGGAATGGTGCAGTATAGCAGACGTGTTATGAGCTCTCTGAGGTCATCGAATCAGACTCGTGGAGAAAAGACAGACCTAGTGACAGAAATGTCGGCCAAACCAATTACATCAGTTTGTTTAAAGTGATTAGAATTTCAAATATCAGCTGTTAGACTATGTGGGTCAGGTTCTGGGGCAGCTGGATGTTTGCTTGCTAATAAATTATACCACAGAGATGTTGAATTCTCAAATCAGTAACAGTCAGGTGTAAAGCCACAACTTTAAGTCTTCCGACACGAGAAAGTCTTTAAGATGGAGAACATTCCAATTTCTCGGTAACATCAGGTTACTTCAGGTTTTTTGCCTTATAGAGAAGATAAAAAGAGAGGATGGTGAGGAAACGACTGTTTACATCTGCTATAACATAAGTGATAACAGAAACTTGTTCTGCAGATGCTCCACAACATTAACGTCACTTTGGATAAATGCGTCTTCTAAATGAATAAATGTAAATGTAAAAATAAATGGATAAAAAGTATGACGTGTCATTCTTTAATGAATAAAAATTTGTTAGCGTAGGTAAATTGATGTGCTGTAAGAAGAATAAAACACTCGGCATTGTGCTTTTATAGGAAAATATTGGTAATATTACCTCCGCTGTTGAGATCATTCAGCCTATTTATAGACAATTTTACTCACTTCAAGCTTGAAATTGTGTTGTTCAAAAATATCTGATAATAGAACAAGACTATTTGTGATTTTATAGGAAAATAATCTACATCCATCTTCCACTTCACACCACCCCATCAGTGATTATTTTCGTATAACTGCATGCCCCCAAGAGTTTTATTCCTTACACATTCACTGCTATTAGTATGATTGTTCTGATATCACAAACACTACAATTTCTATAATTAGATAACAGGACAATTTTGTTTTATCCTGTTGTTTTAGTCACACAATGAGATGCACATTTTGTTATTTTGCCTGATTTAACACACCTGACTCAACTTATCAGCTCATCTCCATGCACCTCATGTGTTTAAAATTATGGTGACTCTAGCAAGCAATACTCTCTAACAGACCTATTTTACACTTCATGAGGCTAAAATGGGTGTATTTAAGAGGAGAAATGCAATAAAAACATGCAGCACAGGGGAATTAAAGGGTCAGAATTAGGTAGTAAAGCTGTATGTCGGCAAATTAAACTCATGGATGGCTTGTTAATGTGCTGCTAAGCTGAACTTAGGTGCGTTACAGCATGGAAGCACCAAAATATGTGAAAAACTGACTTCAGAAAGCATTATAAACAATAAGAACATCCAAAACATGTGAAACTTGGAATTCTGTATACTAGGACTAACGTGATGTTAACTTATCTGTAAACACATGCTGTATGAGTGTCATGTATTTTCTTAGGGATGGAGCTAAAACCAGAATTAAATAATAAATCTGACTTCATGCAACTTCTAAAACCAACTTTCTCTTCAACTGTTAAAGAATTCAGTTAGAATTATAATGGAATTATAGATGAGGTGATGTACGTTGATAGTTTGCAACCACTGAAGAATGTGAAAACAATTACGATTCGGGAAACTTGAATCACAAAAATCCCTGAAGAATGAAACTTCACATTTCAAATTTCATGTAAAAAACATGTGAAAGTGCATTTCACCATGCTGGGCCCTGAAACTGCATTGTGAATAATACTGTATGTGATATGATACGAATCATGTAGAAATAAATGAATCCTGAAAGTAAATGAATTGTAAAAAAATAATCATGTGAAAATAAATTAATCATCAAAAAATCGTATGTGGAAATAAATAAATTGTAAAATAAATAAATAAATAAATAAATCACACATAGAAATAAATAAATTGGGGGAAAAATCACATGTGGAAATAAATTAATTGGAAAAAATCACACGTAGAAATAAATTAATTGTGAAAAAAAAACACGTGGAAATAAATTAATCATCAAAAAATCGCATGTGGAAATAAATAAATTGTTAAAAAAAAAAATCACATATAGAAATAAATTAATTGTGAAAAAAATCACAAGTAAAAATAAATTAATTGGAAAAAATCACGTGGAAATAAATTAATCAATTTATAAATAAATTTAATAAATTAATTAATAAAAGTAACTGAATCATGTGGGGGGGAAAGAATCATGTGGGAAAATAAAAACATAACATGTGAAGTGTTTAAATATAAATTTCACATCATGTGATTATTCCTGTGAAGTTTGCATGATTTTTCTGTACAAACACATTTTTATTAAAAAAAAAAAAAAAACTCATCACTTAGACTTCATTTGTGCTGCAGTTGTGATTTAAATTATAAATTGACATGAAATACTACGTCTCTGTTTTAACGTGATAGGAATCAGAATTCGACATGCACCTTGTCATCTAGTCAGACTGCACACTTCAGCATGGAAACTGGAGAAGAAGTTGCTGTTGGCTTTGTGCTTTTTATAATAATATTTTGAATGACGTGTAGAAATATGTGATTTTATTTTTTTAAAGAAAAATGTTTTTGTTGTTTTGTTCAATTCATTCTTCAACAGCACATTAGTCTATTCCTGTATCAAAAAGGCAGATCATTTTATTATGCTCTGTTTGTTTTTTTAAGATGGTGGTGATGATAATAATGGAAGAAGTCAGAGAAATGAGAAAGGTGTTGAGTTAAACAGTGTAAGCTGCACAGCAGCCTGATTGTGAGTCCACACTGCCATCTTAAGGAGATCTGCTGACATGCTTTCTGACATCTTTCCCTCTTTACTACACTGAAGGTTCATTTTAACTGGAAATCTGTGTGTCATTGTTACCATGTTTTAGGTTTTAGCTATCTATTGTTATTTAGGGAAATGATAAATAAGGGAAAGTCTTTAGGATTGAGAAGTTTGTGCTTTCCAATTTCTCTGTAACATTACAAGCCTTTTTTTGTCTCTTTTTTAACATAAAGAGAGAAAAAACAGAGGCTGGTGAAGGAACAACTGTTTATTGCTGCTATAATGTAAGTTCAGAACATGAAATGTAACTATAATGGGGTAAAAAAAAATACCATGTGTCATTCTTTAATAATAATAATAATAATAATAATAATAATTAGGTGGTATAACAGGAATAAAACACTTTGGTGTGGCAACAGTAATTATTTTTTTCCCATCAGGCTTCATCACACCACTCTATAGTTGATTATTTTCCTGTAACAGCACGTCCCAAGTATTATACCTTACTATCTATCTATCTATCTATCTAACAGAGGCATAATGTGCACGAATTGTTGACGTCTGTAGCAAAATTAAGTCCCGCCTCCTTATCTGTCATTGGTCGACACTATCGGCTTCTCTCTACGATTGGCTGGTAATTTGACGCACTCGGTCCTGATTGGATAGAGACGTTATTTGCATCCAACGCACGAGGCGTAACTTTACCTAAAACACATCACACAGTTTATACACAACATTTTATTCTAATTTATCACAGAATCCTGCATTTAAATTGTATCTATATCGTACAAAATATGTTTTGAATAACCAGTTGGTTTTCTCTAGCCAATCCGCAGTTAGGAGGCGGGATTTGTTTGAATACGGACGATAAAAACAACGCAACGGCGTCGACGATGTTGCCAGATCCGTGAAATTCATGTAGGAAGGTTTTCAGGACAGAGGAGCTTATGCTTTGTGGTTTATTGGTAAAATGATAAGCTGCGGGCTTTAAAAAAAAAAAAAAATTTTTTGTCTTATTAAGAAAAAAAGAGAAAAAAAGAGGCTGGAGATGGAATGACTGTTTATAGCTGCTGTAATGTAAGTGATAAATGAAACAAAGTTTACTTGAATGTTTGACAACATTAAACATCATGTAACTATAAACAGATGAAGCATGAAGTCATTCATGAATAAACTAAACATTATGATTTGCCAGCAAATTGCTGTGGTATAAGATGAATAAAACACTTCAGGTCATGCTGTTATAGGAAAATAATCAAACTCTGGGAAGTAACAGAAAATATATCTTATTGTTGATTATTTTCCTGTAACAGCACGACCAGTCATGTAGCATTCCCATCTAACATCACTTCCAGCCATCACTGGATATAAAAAAAAATATATATGTTTTGTGAGTGGAAAGTTCAGAAATAAAAATAACTTATAACTTAAAAATAAATACACTATATGGCCAAACGTTTGTGCACACCTGACCATCACACCCATATGTGCTTGTTGAACGTCCCATTCCAGGTTTATTCCCCTCTGCTGTTATAGTAACCTCCACTCTTCTGGGAAGGCTTTCCACTAGATTTTGGAGTGTGGCTGTGGGGATTTTGATCATTCAGCTACAGGAGCATTAGTGAGGTGAGGCACTGATGTTGGTGAGGAGGTCTGGGGTGCAGTCGGTGTTCCAGTTCATCCCAAAGGTGTTCAGTAGGGTTGAGGTCAGGGCTCTGTGCAGGACACTCGAGTTCTTCCACTCCAACCTTAACACACCATGTCTTCATGGAGCTCACTTTGTGCACAGGGGCATTGTCATGCTGGAACAGTTTTGAGCCTCTTAGTTCCAGTGAAGGGAAATTTTAATGCTACAGCATACAAAGACATTCTATACAATTGTGTGCTTCCAACTTTATGGGGAAGAACCACATATGGGTGTGAAGGTCAGGTGTCCACATACTTTTGGCCATATAGTGTATATGTAACGTTTAAAAAAAAATTCAAAAATATTATTACACACCTAATAAATAATGAGTTGAGTAATCAGATAATATTTATAAGATTTCATTTGTGCTGCATGAGGAATTTTTTAAACACTTAAAAATATCTCTATCTATCTATCTATCTATCTATCTATCTATCTATCATCTTACTGTTTTTCAAATAGATTTTATGTAGCTCTTTATATTATTTCATAATTTGTTTTTTTATGTCTTGTGTGTGTGTCGATATCTATAACTATCTATCTATCTATCTCTCTCTCTCTCTCTCTCTCTCTCTCTCTCTCTCTATATATATATATATATATATATAATGTGTGTGTGTGTGTGTATATGTATGTATATATGTGTCTTGAATATTTATCACCTTTATTACTTTATTCATATTCTGTTAATGAGCTGATCAGCCTGATCTTTTTAGTAAATATATCTTGTTATAATCTTGTTATAATATATGACTTTCTTTCTTTCTTCCTTGTTTGCTTGCTTCTGGGCTTGACTGGGCTTTTCGGCAGATCTGGCAACCCTTCTTGTCCACACTAACAGGAAGTTGAAGACTGCATTGTTTGACTAAAGTTCTGTCTTATCTTACAGGAGGGATGTTTGCTGTCCTTCCGTGCTATAACGCTCAAATTACGCTGTTATGGTGTTCATATTTGTTTGTAGCACATGTCTGGATTTCGAGACAATCCGTCTGAGTAGATATTGAGGTAGAAATTGTGTGTGTTTGAGAGCTAGCATGAGCGCTAACGCGACACGAGCCGCGTTTGTTGACAGTGAATCAGCTGATTAGGTGAGTGTTCCTCAGAAGCTCGCGTGATAGTTCAGCACGAGCTGCTCGTCCTTTAGGAGCTTTTACCCAGCTCTCTAGCTGAATGTGAGGAAGGAGAGGAGGAAGAGGAGGAAGAAGGAGAGGAGGAAGGAGAGGAGGAAGGAGAGGAGAACTGAGCAGGAGAAGATGCCGTGCACCTGTGGGAACTGGAGGAGGTGGATCAGACCTCTGGTGGTGCTCCTCTACATCCTGCTCCTGCTGGTGGTTCTTCCTCTGTGCATATGGGAGCTGCAGAAATCAGAGGTCTGATTCATTAGTAAAGGGGAAACTCCACTCTCAAACACACACATGTTTATACTGAAGTATCTGCCATGGGGTCAGTGATTAGGGTGTTAATTTGTTGGCTGGTGTTGTATTTTCAGGGGAAGGTAGCTAATGCATGCTCAGAAAGTCCCCAGATGACATCACAGACTAATAATCCTAGGTATTCCTAGCACTGTGACGATCATTTGCATGTCAACACGTGTTACGTGGAGAAGGAAGATTTTCTGAAGACACATAGAATAAAAAAAAAATAGATTTTATAATATTTCATATAGAAAGGAGTCATCTTTAATCACTGAACCACAAATCAGTTTTTTACATATTACATGAAGAAGTGTGCACGTGGGACAAACAATGGTGATCAGTGATTAGTCTTCAGGACAAGTGATGTTCAGTGATTGGGTGTTGGGAACAATGTTGATCATTGATTGGTCGGTGGGAACAGTTGTGTTTGGTGATTGGGTTTTGGGAACAATGGTGATCAGCGATTGGGTGTTGGGAAAAATGGCGATCAGTGATTGGGTGTTGGGAAAAATGGTGATCAGGGATTGGGTGTTGGGGAACAATGGCGATCAGGGATTGGGTGTTGGGGAACAATGGCGATCAGTGATTGGGTGTTGGGGAACAATGGTGATCAGTGATTGGGTATTGGGGAACAATGGTGATCAGGGATTAGGTGTTGGGAACAATGGTGATCAGGGATTGGGTGTTGGGGAACAATGGTGATCAGTGATTGGGTGTTGGGGAACAATGGCGATCAGTGATTGGGTGTTGGGGAACAATGTTGATCAGTGATTGTTCTTTTGGAGCAATGATTTTCAGTGATTAGTGTTCAGGAACAGTGATGTTCAGTGATTGGTCATTGGGCAAAACGGTGATCAGTGATTGGTCATTGGACACAATGGTGATTCCGTGACTGGTGCTTCTTTTCTCAGTCACCATTTTCCAACACCATATTAATGAGAACTCCAGTGTAGAAATAGTGGACACATTGGTGCAAATGCAGGACTTAAAGTCCCAGAATGCAGTGCAGATATATACAACGCTGAGTCACAGCAGAGACTCGGCTAGTAAATAATCTACGAAATGATGAGCGTGATGGCATTGATGACGGTATTAGCATGAAAGTTGAAGCTTTGGAAGCTGATCTGTTTGAGCAGAGTGTAAAGATGAGGAAGTGAGAGAGCTGGACAGACTAAAGGACTAAAGCACCGCCGCATCGCTCTCTTAGATGAAACGAGGGCTAAATCCCACTGCACCACTATCAGCAGGTAGAACAGCATTGTGGGTAATGTAGGAAACCGTTAACTAAAGCGAAAATAGACCAACAAAGCCAACTCGGAATTTCATAACAAAGAAAGACCGTTGAAGATCACGTTGAAGATCATGATTATAAATATTGACGTACATGTCAGGGTGGACTTTTCTGTTAATAACCCAGTGTCTTGGTACTTCTTGATGATCTGTGAAGGTCTGATCTGATCTTGCTGGCTTTTTCGCAGGTTGGTACTCACAACAAAGCCTGGTTCATCGCAGGCATTTTTGTCTTCATGACAATCCCCATATCACTGTGGGGGATACTTCAGCATCTAGTGCACTACACCCAGCCCGAGCTGCAGAAACCCATAATCAGGTAAGTAGGACATCAAACGTTAGGATTAATCATATATTATCAATATTAGGTTATATTTTCACATGCTATGACTATCATGAGTATCATTAGATGTCAGTGCTTCATAACTCCTTTATTAGTTACAGTAACCTGAATGAATGTTAAAATATTTTTTGTACCAATTGATTTTTTAGCATTTTCTTATCATCTTTTTTTTTAATAAATACTGAATAAAAAATAAATAAAAATAATAATAATATGGCTTAACTGTTTTGCCAGCAAACTTAAATATTGTCACAAATCTCTTCAGATATCCTGCTATATTTTCCATATCATCCACCTGATACAGTGGCAAACAAACTTTATACATAAATACATACAAATAAATGTTATTAGCTGAAATGTATCGTAAAAACAAATACAAACTAGATTATACCGTTTTTCCGTTCTGTGTTTGTGTACGTTGCTTGCTAAGAGCATAAGCTCACATACGTTACTGAATAAAACTCCTGGATGTTTAACATCGTATTGATCTTCAAACGCAATTTGTTGCGAATGAAATATTTTCTCACTGACTTGCCTTTGACTCATACCCTTACAATCTGTGTGTCTTTGACACCAAATGTCTGATCGAAATGCCATTGTCTTAAAGATAACTCGCTCAGTATTGATTAACGAATGTGCTTTGTGAGCGTCAGGTATGAGTCCTTGCGTCAAATCAGCGAATACGACACAATGTCAGCCTAGTTAAACATTAAACACTTCAAATTATTAAAGTTATTAAATGTTAAATATTGCACGTTGACCACCAGGACGCATATTAAGCCTTTCCTCATTATGACCAGAGTCTCAATACATTCACTCAATACAGTGTCTGATCTGTTACTCCTTCATGTCTGTTCTTTCTGTTTATTTTTAGGATATTATGGATGGTTCCGATATATAGCTTGGATAGCGTAAGTATTTTTTTGGAATCTTTGTCTAAAATGTTTGCTTACCAAAGTCATAAGTGCTGTGTTTGTGCTATTTTAGCTTTGCTTGCATGTCTCTTCCTTCGTCTCCATGGCAGGCGGTGATTGAGGGCTTAACGTCGAGAAGCACATGATTTCACTTAGGATCGTCTGCAGTCCTACTTCCTGAATTGCGATCTCAGTGTCAAATCAAAGTCACGTGCTTCTTGTTGTTGTTTGTTGGAGCCAAACAGTCTTCTTTGTTTGTTCCGATAAACAATTTATGCCACAGCGCTGCTGAATTCTCAGTTCTGATTGGTCAGAAGGTTTATGTTAATGCGTTCAATCTAATACTTTAGCGTAATATGTTGACTTATAAACTGTAAATGATAAAAAATGTAATAGTTAGCAAATCTCTGTGGTATAAGAATAATAAAACACACAAGGACATGCTGTTATTAATCAAAGCCTGGTAACAGTAACTCTGCTTTGCACCAGGCAGCATCACACCATCCCATCATTGATTAGTTTCCTATAACAGCACACCCCCAAGTGTATTATTCCTCACTTCATGGTGTTAACCCGACCAAATTTCTCTTCCTGGCTGTAGTGGATTGCGCTGAAGTACCCGAACATCGCAATCTACGTGGACACATGCAGAGAGTGCTATGAAGCCTACGTCATTTATAACTTCATGATCTTCCTGCTGAACTACCTGGAGAAGCAGTATCCCAGCCTGGTGCAGATGCTGGAGGTGCAGGAACAGCAGAAACACCTGCCACCGCTCTGCTGCTGCCCGCCCTGGCCCATGGGAGAGTGAGTGTTTTCACTACGTTTTATAGAGCTCCTGCTCAGGTAAAAACCTACATACTTGTCATGGTCATGTGATCAAGCATAACCTGCGTAGCCACACCCATACAACAAGCCGTTCATAATAAAGGAGAGTTAACCAGTTCGTACGTAGTTCACATGGAAGTGGTAGCGTGACAACCAGACACGCTCATCAATCATCATTACTACAGATGACCTCCAACAGCATGATCCTCTCCGAACAGTACTTTTGTGTGTCTGGTGTCTCAGGTAAGACTATGTGAAGTGCAGGAACAGACTTCAGATAGTCCTTCTTTGGTGACTGCCGCTAGCTCGTGTGTGAGAGCAGTGCTGTTTCGACATCTTTAGCTGAGCTGAACTGCAGCCAGGTTGAAATAAGCTTCATTCAGGCCAACACTGTAATGCCGTAATGTTTCTCAGCAGAAGGGTTATAAATTGGAACCATGCGTGTTTGTGTACATGTACATTCGTGACATTTTGAAACAACAGCTCTCTATTTCTGCATTTTTTTTTTTTTAACCTTGCAGCTGAACATACTTCTTTCGAGACCATTTCAGAATATATCTTTAGTGGGCGCTCTGGGATAACAGTACTGGACAGAACTAGACTCTTTTTTTAATACTAAAACTGCTAAAACACGTGTGGAATTTTTATTAATCCGGTTATATAGGTTTGAGACAGCACACACAGACTAGGAAGCACACACAGACTAGGAAAAGCTTTTTGTATTATTTTTACGTACAAGCTGTATTTATTACAGTGTCATTGCCACTTCCTGTTTAACTTTCAATTAGACTTTAATTTTCCACCCAATACAGCAAGGTGCTACCTTCCTAATTTCGAACCAGGCCATGCATTTTCAGAGTAAAGGTGCACCATTAGATGATAAATACAGCTCTGAAAGCTCATTTGGCTGCGTTTAGCTGCACTTCAGCGCAGCCAGGTTGAAATGAGCTTCAGTCAGGCCAACACTGTAATGTGTAACATTTGTCTGACTGAAAGCAGAGTGGAACTGTGTGTTTGAGAGATTCTGGGTCATCTACATCTGTGTTTCTTCTTTTCTTTTCTCCTTTCCTTCACCCCTTCTTCCGACACTGATGGGCTATGAGAATCAAACTCAGGATGAACACAAAGAACATTGTCCATTTGTTTGGTGCCACAGCTCCATGAATCTGTGCAGTTTTAAACATGTTTATTATTAAAACCAACTGCGCCAAAGTACTGTTCCCGACTCTGATTGGTCAGAAGGTGTTCAGGTTTCTGTGTATAGTAACAGCTTATACAGGGACTTGAATTTAAAAATATATATATATTATTATTGAAAGAGTGACGTTTTCTGTGAGGAAACATTTATGGAAGGAGTCTCCAGTGTCAGCACTTTGTAACAGTCAGATGTAAAGCTGTAATTTTATGTTTTAAGACATAGGAAAGTCTTGATGATGGAGGACTCTGCTGCTTCTTGGTAACATGACAAATTGTTTTTTTTGCCTTATTAACCTCTAAAGAGGAAAAAAGTGAGACTGTTGCGGGAATGACTGTTTATAGCTGCTTTAACGTAAGTGATGAAAGGGACTAACTTGTTTCAGGGACGTAAGTATAAATGGATCAAAAGTATGACGTGTTGTATTTTAATTTTAAAAAAATTGTAATAATTTGTAAAAAATTGCTGTAGTATAAGAGGAGTGAAATACTTTGGGGTGTGTTGTTATAGGAAAATAATTGACTTTGGGGTGGTAACAGTGACTTCGCTTCATCACACCACTCCACCGTTGATTATTTTCCTATAACAGAACACCCGGAAGTGTTTTAGTCCGTATTAAAACACTTGTCATGTTTGAGTTTTATTATATGTAGGTAGTATTGTAGAGGCTGATGTGTTAATGTGTGTGATTGGTGATAATTGTGTGTGCAGGGTGCTGTTGCTGAGATGTAAGCTGGGTGTTCTGCAGTACACTGTAGTGCGACCTGTCACCACAGTCATCGCATTGTGAGTGTCCCATTTACCCACCAGATACTCTTCCTCCAGTAATATCTCAGAGAAAACATTAGCTGAAAAATTCCACTTACACAAATGTTCTAGTAGGAAAGTATAGCTCTTTACCCAAGTCAGGAGGCTTGAGGCTAACGTAGTTACCAAGTAATAGAAACCTCATGATCAACTATGAGCGTGCCAGTATTTTTGATGTTTTTTTTGTTTTGTATCTTCAGGATCTGTCAGCTTTGTGGGGTTTACGATGAAGGCAACTTCAGCTCCAAAAATGCCTGGACCTATTTAGTGATCATGAACAATCTCTCCCAGCTCGTACGTACCTCCTTATTCATCATTCTTAGTGTTCTGAAATACAGAAAGATGCATAAGGACAGAGTTGCTCCAAATTTAACATCAGAATGAATACACAGATAAGTACAACAATAAATCTTTTTTAGTGTGTGTTTATTATACTATTTCTAGATCCTGAGTAATTGTAGAGGTTGTAACTACACGGCTCAGAACCAGAGTAAACCTGCATCTAAATAAAATGTCTTGGCAGAAACCATCAGTTTTATCTCTGGCAAGTGAAAATATCTTGACACAAGTTTGTGATTTCTATTTCTAGAGATGTTTGGGCAGATATTTAAAGTTTGAAATGATGAATTGAAATTAACGCTGGAAAGAAAACATGTTGGTGTCTACAATTTAACCGTATCATTTACAGTTTTTGAACATTTGCCATGATTATACGGGAGTCACCTGAAGACTATTCGTTTTGTTGTTTAAGCTAATGCAGGGGTCAAAGCAAATGTGAATAATGTTCACTGAAGGGGAACGGATCCACGACGTGAAAGATGCATATTGGTCCTGGTAGTGCTTACTTTCAGGTCACACCAACTTTATTTAGATGAACGTTGCCCTGTGAATTTGCAAACTTCGGTTTTGTAGATCAAGAGAAAACAATAAGGCGGGGCTGTGGTCTCTTTGATCAGTAAAAGCTCATGGTAGAACATGGTGTTTATCAGCTGTGATGGCCTAAAGTTTGTGGACACCTGACCAACACACCCATATGTGTTTGTTGAACGTCTCATTTCAGATTTATTCCCCCTTTGCTGTTATAGTAACCGCCACTCTTCTGGGAAGGCTTTCCACTAGATTTTGGAGCGTGGCTGTGGGGATTTGTGTTCATTCAGCTACGAGAGCATTAGTGAGGTCAGGCGCTGATGTTGGTGAGGAGGTCTGGGGTGCAGTTGGTGTTCCAGTTCATCCCAAAGGTGTTCAGTGGGGTTGAGGTCAGGGCTCTGTGTTCACTCGAGACACAGAGTTCTTCCACTCTAACCTTTGTGGACTTTGCTTCGTGCACAGGGGAATTGTCATGCTGGAACAGGTTTGGATCTCTTATTGTGTGCTTCCAACTTTGTGGTAACAGTTTGGGGAAGAACCACATAGGGGTGTGAAGGTCAAGTGTCCACATACTTTTGGTAGGGTTTTGTGGTAAAATTCTATGCTTTGTACCTGTCAGGATTTTCTTCTTAGCACTTCTAAACGAGTAAAAATGTCCAAACCGTTTATAAACTTGTAACTGGAAATATTAGACACATTTATCTTGATGTTTTCACTTTGTAAGATATTGTCATAGTGTCACAGATCTACAAATCCACAACTATCAGATCGTTATCAGAAATGTTTCTTGTAAGCGTTCTTGTAAGATATTAGCAAGGTGTCGATCAAACAGTGTGGTAGTAACAGATAAAAACACAACTTCTGTGGAAGTAGTGTATGGTTAGAAAGTTTTAGAAAGTAATTTTTCCACCCTGCCTTACAGGCGACTCTGTGCAAGCTGGAGATATGCAAAAAAATGTTATGCAAAGTGACACAGACACGAATGGTGTCTATTGCAGCTTGCATAATCTCCACGTTCTTGTTGCGTTCAGTACAAAACTACAGAAGCAAACTTCAGACACCTAATACTGCACAAGTGAGCATATGTTCACGTTTCGCAAAGTAACTTTTCCCAAACTGCCTCAACTTACCCCACTCCTCCAAAGCGCTTTTCAAACTCTGAAAGTGTTATAAAACTGTTATAAAAGCATAAAACTAGGCTTGAGGTCTACACAGCATCCCTGATAGTTATTTACAGCTCACAGCCAGCTAGCACAAGATAAATAAAATCATTTCTGCCACCTGAGTGACTCAGTGTATTACAGTGTTCACTGTTTTTTTTTTTTTTTTTTTCTCAGTTTGCCATGTACTGCCTGGTGCTGTTCTACAAAACGTTAAGAGAAGAACTCAGCCCTATCAAACCTGTGGGCAAGTTCCTGTGCGTCAAACTCGTCGTGTTCGTGTCCTTCTGGTAAGAAAAACGAATACATCACACATCATAAACGTGTTATCATAACGTAGCCTTGGACGTGAGTGATGGGATTAGCAGGAATCTAGCATCACCTACAGTGTACTAGGATTGGCCGGGATAATTTGAATACTCGAGTATTCATTTGTTATGATGTGAAATTCGAAAGTTTCGTCTTTAACTTCCTGCTCCCTATACAAGTGCACCATGTGGGCAGTGACATAATGGTTTCTCCACCCTACATCGTGCACTATGTAATATTCAAATCAAGATTCACCCAAACATTGTAAACGTCCTGAAAGACAGTCATGTGACCTAAATCATGTGCTGCGTCATTATGACAATGATTTATCAAAGACAACGTCAGACACAAGTCTGTCGATTTGTATCCCTGAATTGTAGTCAATCTAACACAAAGAATTTGTTCTATTAAATATCTTTGGCAATGAAACTACCAGCAATACTGATTTTCCTAGTAATTACACTGATAAAAAAACATTTTATCTATTTGTGTTTTTGGTTATAATTTTTATTTTATTTATGTAATAAAAGTATTATTATTATTATTATTATTATTAAAAATAATCTTTAAAAAATATTTTTATTTAAATAAAAATAGTATTATTTATTATTATTATATAATATAATTCATTATCATTATTTATGCATGTGATAATGTTAAAAACTGGCCTGCATTATACAAACCAAATCAGTCGATACCTCTGGAGTGATTGTGATGAGATGGTTAAGATTGTCACAACACTCTCACTCTCTCTCTCTCACACACACACACGAAGTTTATGGATTAATTTATGGATTAGTCAGAGGAAGCAACCCTGCAACATCACCAGTACATGATGAACAAGTGATCTATTGTGCAGCTCTAGTGTAGACTGAGTGTGATTGTATTCTATGCATGAGTGCAGCTCAAATTTACATTGTCACTTTGTGTGTTGAACACACCGATAACTCACACACACACAGGCAGGCGGTGCTCATTGCGTTGCTTGTGAAGGTTGGAGTGATTTCAGACTCTCACACCTGGGACTGGGACAGTGTGGAGGCTGTAGCCACCGGACTGCAGGTACACGATGATTTCTCTTCCATGTATTAGTCTCTCTACTACATCTACGTAAATAAACCTGAACACGATGTGGTTCTGTTCCAGGACTTTATCATCTGTGTGGAGATGTTTTTGGCAGCCATTGCTCATCACTTCAGCTTCACCTACAAGCCATATATTCAGGAAGCAGAGGAAGGCTCATGCTTCGACTCCTTTTTGGCCATGTGGGACATGTCAGACATCCGGGCCGACATCTCCGAGCAAGTGCGCAATGTCGGTGAGTCACTGACGAGCTTCGTAAAGTGTCTTATACCACAGCGCTGTTGAATTCTCTAATCTGATTGGTCAGAGGGTGTTGATTAATTTTCTATAACAGCAGCTCTGACAGTTTTTTGACCAGTTTCACAGGTTTATATTAATGCACTCGTTCTAATACGTTATTGTTTCTATAGTAACATCTTCCACACAGACTTCAACATAATTGAGTGTAATTGTTGGTATGGTGATGTTTTCTGGAAGGAGACAGTTATTTAACATTTATGGAAGGAGTCTCCAGGGCCAGCGCAATTTAACAGAGGTAAAGCTATAAAGTTCTCTGCCAAAGGGAAGGTCTTCTTGACACAAGGCATTGCAGTTTCTCTGTAACAAGTGGCTTTTTTTTTGTCTTGTTAACTTATAGAGATAGAGAAAAAAAGGAAAGGCTACCTTGTTTCACAGACACTTAAAAACATTAAATGTAACTATAATCAGATAAAAAAGTACAACATGTTTTAATAATGAATAAAAAAAGTAATTGTTGCCAAATTGTGGCGGTATAAGAGGACATGTTATACGTGAACAGTAACCACGCTTCAGCGCACCATCTCATTGCTGATTATTTTCCCAAAACTGTACACGTCCAAGCATTTTGTTCCTTACTTACTATCTGGAATGTGACTGAAATGTTATATAGCACCAGTTTTAAACTAACTAATGTCAGTATATGGTTTTTTTGTCTTTGATTATTTTCCTATAACAGCACTCTCCATCGTGTTTTATTCTTTATATGCTTGATTTGCCTCAGGTGTAAGTAACAGATGTTGTAAGCAGTTGAGCAGGTCTCTGTTTTTATTAGGGCTGCAGGATATTGAAGAAAAATGTGATATGCGATAACTTGTTAAATAATGCGATATGTGGTATGATAATGCTATAAGTATGTAAAATCAATTTAAATTATAGTTATATTTATATATTTAAAAACTGAAAATGACATAAGAAACATACATATTTCTTACTGAGGAAAAGAAAGCATTCTCTGCTACTTTGACTTTTCGTAACTTTTTGAAGTATTAAAATCATTCAGTTATCACAAGCCCTTGTGATGTGCTTATTGCGATATTTACGTTTGCGACATTTTGATAATTTCGATATATATTGTGCAGACCTAGTTTTAATTATTTCTTTGTTATTAAAGTCAGTTTTAATGTTATTTGTTCCTGACAGCAGCTTCTTAGAACTGGACATTAACTGCACATCGTAATGACAGTGATAAATGGACTGGTGGGCAGATGTATGTGGACAAGTGGATAGACAGTGGATAGAAACTGGTGAATAAATGGATAGCTAGATGGATAGATGAAGGGAGGGATGGATGGATAGATAGATAGATGGGTAGATGGGTAAATAAGTGGACAGATGGAGGATGTATAGGTAAATAAATAGCCAGAAAAATAAGTGGTGGATGGATAAATTCATGAACACATTGATACAAAGTTAGAAGGACAGAAGCGTAAATAGTCGGGTGTATAGAAATATGGATGGAAATATAGGATAATAGATATATAGATTTATGGACAGAAGGATGAATAGAGAAGTGGTCCAGCTATATGGAACCAGATAGATGGAACACGTAGGTGGATAAGTGTGTAAATAGATAGGCACATGTGGATGGATGGATGAATGGGTGAAAGAAGGAAAGATGGAAGGATCTAGCTGTACAATGAAAGCCACAATCAACAGCAACCAAGAGAGTGAATGAAACAAGAAATAACATGTAAGGTTATCTAATAGGAAATTATATTTCCTTCTGTTTTTAATCTAATCGTGCATCTGGTTGTTCTCCCGCAGGCCGAACGGTTATGGGCCGGCCCAGGAAGAGCTACTTTGCCCGTGACGCAGAGCATGACGAACACAGAGGGCTGCTGTCCTCCGGTTCTCAGGACGCCGCCGTCGCTGAGGCTTCCTCCACTCCTCCGTCTCCATCAGGCCACTATCAGGGTCTGGGACACACCCAACCCCCTCACTCTCGCTCGGCCCCCGCCGAACTCTGCTCCACACCCTGGGTGGGAGACGTAGACGACGTGGACGACATCACCCCCACCGTGCTGTCCGGGGATCCCAAAAACCAGCCGCACACACACTACGCTAAAATCACTTAACACACGCGAACGCTGTTCACGTTATTCCCAGTAACTAATTCACTGGGAGCGGCGGGTTAAAAAGGCACACCGGGGATTTTAGTCAGCTTGTTTCACCCCGGTTTTTATCAATTTTAAGAAAATCTAATAATATTTTCATTTCTATTGACTCATGTAAAAAAAAACATCCGTTCTTTTAAGACAGCTAAATTAATTTTTTTGTAAATTTCAAAACAATTTATTGACACTATTTATCTGTTCCTTCCTCTGCAGAAATGCATGTTTTAATATTTTAAACAGTCACCCTGTGTCCTTGCGGCATTAGTGTCTCAGTTAATCTGTTGACTGAAAACGTCATGATGTAATCAGTGTTTGCTGGTTACACACATACACACACACACACACACACACACACACACACAGTGTGCCAAAGTGCTCTGTTTTTTTTAAGCCAGAGAAAAAGCTGAACAATGTGCAAATGACATTTATGAAGAAGTGCACAATATACTCGAAATGCATGAAGCTTTTTTTCTCTCAGCCTCTGAGCAAATATGTCGCATTCATTTCCTGTTATGCTCCTTTTTTAAATACTAATATCTTAGAGGGATATTCTGTCTATATTCTTTTATGGTTGATTTATTTAATTTTTGTTTTATTTTAAATGATGCAATTTACGCCTAAAATTTTTGTACAACTATAAAGTGAAAAGGTTCCTTTTACCCCAAATTTAGCTGATTAGCCAAGATGTGTCTTTGCTACTAGGCTAATGTAGCTAACAACTAATTTACAGTTCAGCTGTAGGATTTACAAATTTTGTCCCTGTACTATAGCAATACGGGAGGCACAGCAATTCACTGAAGGGGAAAGGTTGTATGGATGTGAAAGATGCACAATAGCTTCTGATAGCAGTTAATTTCACTCCGCACTGACTTTCGCCAACCTCAGTCATGCGAGCCAATAGAAAACAAGAAGGCGGGACTGTGGACTTTTTGGTTCAGTACAAAATGGAGGAGATTGTTATATTTAAGTAGCATAACACAGGACTTGAAATTAGCATTGCTGATTTTTCTGCTTGCTTGAATTTTCTTGTTAGCAGTGTCGGCACCTCTGCGAGTGAGGAAAGCATATATCCTCCAGACTAACACTAGAATCAAACCAAGTCCTGAAGTGGCAGAAAAATATACAAAAGGACGTCGAAGAGCTAAAAACAGTCGTAGCACCATCTGAAAGATGAATCACTTTCTGTCTCAGGACCAAGTTTGGTATGAAAGTGAGCATCAGCGTCAGGTAGGGGGCGTGGCCTACAGCATAAAGGCGGAGTTAAGTGTCAGACATGATTCAGATGTTAGCTAAGCTTAAGTATTTAATTAAATACAGAACTATTCTGCTATTTAATGAAACAGTTCTGGTACATTACTGAATCAGCAGTGTTTACTTGTTAGTGACATTAGCCTTGTAGCTCTGGTACAAATGAAATATAAATATTACATTTTGGATAGGAAGCATGTCTTGGCTGATAGATGACTTTTGGGGTGAAAATGAGGCAAAGTTGAATTAAATGAGAACATAAGCTTTAATACAGAAAGATGAAATGAAATGAAGTCAGTACTTTTACTTTTTGTTTACCAAGTAATAAAAACATGAGAGATAATATAAAATTATATAATCTATATATGCACATTAATGCAAAATTTAATTGAAAAGAACTGACTTTACATCCAAATTATATTCGTGTGAGATCTTGGGGGAAAAATGAAGATGCTAAATCACAATCAGACAGATGTTCTCGGACCTGCCTGACAGATGTTCCTGTCTTCATTTGTGTCGTTTTCCCGATGCTTGATGCAGAACAGTAACCGAGTCCAACACATGATTATTCACTGAGTAATCGTCTTACAGCTGTACACCTCTGTTACTGGCTACTGTTATCGGGGTAACACAGATGTCTGTCACAGCGTATAACATTATACCTTGATATATCATTTATATACCATTAAACATAACAGGACTGTAAGAATTGGTCAATGTGCTTGGTTGTTTAATGATCCCACTGGTACTGAAGGTTACAAAACAGTACAGTGGCATGTAAGTGCAAAATCACATGAACAAACCAAAAACACACCAGAACATCAGAAACACATCAACATGAACACAAAATGGAAAGGGGCGGTCCTTGGAGAATATCGAATGCTTTGGTGCTGATTGGAGTTGACGGTATATCGACAATGACATCATGTGAATGCCCTTGATAAAAATAAACATGATTAAGCATGAATAAAAGCATCAGCAGATCGGTAGATCTGAGCTCATATTTCCTCTTACTTTAAACATCTCTCACACAGACGCATGCTATAAACAATCAGCAACAAGCATTTGATTTAATAAGGATTGCCCCTTTCTGTTTTGAGTTAATGTCTGATTTTGTTGCTCCGTTTTTGGGTTGTGTTTCATGTGTTTTGGACTTACAGGCCACCGTACATTAGGGGAAAAAAAACACTTTTAACATAAGGATGAGATTCAAATCAGAGCACATAATGATAAATCTCAGTGTAAAAAAGAAAAGAAAAGAAAAAACTATATACTAGATGTACTTCAAAAGACCTGTCCTCACTTTAAAGGTGCAGTCTCATTTTTTTCCCAAGGTATTTTAAAATCTGTAATACTTATATAATTGTAAAGTTCCTGGCATGCAATGAACGTGGCATGCTTCTTCGTTTCAAGCTTTTTTTTTTTTTTTTCCAACACTTTCCTGAACCTGAATTTAGCTCCGCCCCTGCCGTCTGCTGTCCAGCTACCACCTCTTTTCCCTAAAATCAAACCCATGAGGAAGTTTCATCAGAGACGGTGTGTTCGAATAAGGGGAAAGGAGTTTTCATTGCAATTCGCCTCACGTGGTTGACACGTGGGGCTGTAACATTGACACACCGCTTGTTTAAGAGACGCCACTTCCTTTACTGAGTTCCTATTAAAGATCCACCATGACATAAAGCCTCTCTTTCTTGTGTGAAGCATTACTCAGTCAAGTCCACAACCTTTTCCTTAATGAGCTGCAGTCTCCTCCTCTTCCTCCTCTCTGATTGCCGTTATGGAGATGCTGCTCTTGTGGAACTGGACGCTCAGCCTGACCCAGTCACCCGCGTTCACCACCAGGGGGCGCTGCAGGATCACAGCCACCTGCTTCCAGTGTGAATCCGGCCTGAACGTGCTCACACACACATCAGAGTCCAGGTAGATGTGATACCAGAAGGGGATGGCTGTCACCCTGCCGGGGGCGTTCACTCGAACCTGCAACAGGAACAGGAAGTCATCAGCTCCTCAATATTTCCCGCTGTTCAGTCTACACATTCGTCAGATTCACTATTCATCCCTCCCTTGTCATTTTTGCTATTCAGGATTTTTCACTTTGTAGAATTTCCTCCATATGGTATTATTTTTTCCCCCTCTTTGTTTTTCCTCCCGTGTATTCGTTCCTGTTCTGCTGTCAAACTGTGCTTTGTTGCTGATTTGTTCATATGCACATGCACAAGTGCATAATATTTTTTCCTCCTCTCTCCTTTCTTATTTTTTCTTTTTCTCCCCTTTTTTCTATCTCTCTTAGAAGTGGCTTTAATAATCCACAAAATTGTAATTTCATATACTGCTAGCTATATATTGTCCTCCCTAGAGGGGTGGGGGTGGGTTTATTAAAATAAAAATGAAAATATATATATTTTAAAAAAAATGTACAGGGTACAAATACTACTCATAACCCTGCACAGAAGCAGTGTGCAGTTTCGTACTTCATCTTTTTCATTTGATTTACAACATAAAATTTGATTTTGGGGAAGAAGACAACAAGGACAGCACATGTTTCAGCTGTTTAATCGACCATTATCAGTTCTTAATCGGTAGCTGCTGTTTATGCTAATCAGTATGTATAATATTTTAAATTAGAGCGGAAAATAGGCAGCGAGCCTAAAAACAGTCACAGTGCAGCGCGGTCTAATCCAGCGAACAGGATTTGAAACTACACAGAGACTGTGGATGTTAACAGAGAGGGGCAGCTTGTGTACTTTTAATCATTTGAGAATGTCTGACATTTGTAAACGCTGGCACATGTTGAGGAGAAATCGCATTCCTCTTTGTCTGTGATAGCAAAAAGTAAAACCTTTAAGGCAATACTTGTGTGAAGCTTTACCCGAACGTCTCTGCTGGTGTAGTTGTTGTTGCTGTCCATGAGGTCGAGGATGAACATCTCGGCTGGATCGCTGAGGTGTGTGCACTCCAGCGTGGACAGGTCCAAAAACACATGAACAGGCACCTGGAAAAAGTCAGAAGTAATGCTAAATTAATGCTAATGTTAAGCAGGTCTTGTGTACGAAGGTGTGAACTGAAGCGTACAGTGAATTGGTTGATGAAGGGAGCGATGTTGAAGCCCAGTGTAGGTTCTGTTCCCTGCACAGCGCTCTCCTGCAGAAGCGTGTCCGATTCTACCAACATGCCATGGATCACGATACGCTCGGGGAAAATGCGGCCGCCTTCCTCCAGGAGACACCTTTATTTAAAAAAAAAAAAAAAAAAAAAACAGCATGAGACGTCAACCAAGTCTGTTACATAAAACAGGATGTTTTATCCCAGCATCATCCAAACATGGAGTCCAGTTAGAGAGGACTAAAATCAGATGGTTCAGT
>CM040456.1:4644165-4666367 GCA_022758105.1 Pangasianodon gigas | reverse complement strand
AGACAAGATCATTTTTCTGATCCATCAGCTATGCTTTTATCTAGAATTATATCCATACATAACCATGTTATTGTACTTCACCTAGGCATGACAGCAGTTATTGAAAGTGACCTAGCCTGAGGATCAAATACCTTCAGTCTTACCAAGCCAAGGTGTTAGCTATCTTCGGTTTTACACATCAGTTACTGAGCCAAGATATGACTTTTCTGAGTGTTACCTCGCTAGGGCATCACTCTGACCAAGATCTGAGTTTTCTGGTTTTTACCTATCCAAGACATGAGTTTGAAGAATTTTACTTGGGCAAGACATGAATTTATTGGATTTTACCTAGCTATGGCATGAGTTTACTGGATTTTACCTGGCCAAGACATGGATTTTGTAATTTTTATTATCTGGCCAAGTCATGGCTTTTCTGTTTTACCCACCCAAGACCTGAGTCTTCTAGGTTTTATCCCACCAAAACATGGCTTTTCTGAGTTTTACCTAGCTAAGATACGAGTTTTCTGGGTTTTCCCCAGCTAAGATATGGTTTTTCTGGGTTTTCCCCAGCTAACGCTTGAGATTTCTGGATTTTACCTAGCTACCGCATGGGCTTTCTGAGTTTTACCCAGCCAAGACTTGAGTCTTCTAGGTTTTACCCCACCAAGACATGGCGTTTCTGGGTTATACCTGTCCAAACATGGCTTTTCTGTGTTTTATCCACTAAGACATGGCTTTTCTGGGTTTTATCCACTAAGACATGGCTTTTCTGGGTTTTATTCACCAAGACATGGCTTTCTGGGGTTTACCCACCCAAGACTTGAGTCTTCTGGGTTTCTCTGTGACGTGACAAGCTCTATTTTTTGTCTTATTTAACTTTAATAGAGAAAAAAGAGTAGCTGGTGAGGGAACAACTGTTTATAGCTGCTATAACATAAGTGATAACAAGGAAATAACTTCATGTACTTTCCACAATATTAAATGTAACTATAAACTGAATAAAAAGTATGAAAGTTCTTTAATAAATAAAAAATCGTTAGTGTTCAATAAGAGTCAAATATCTGTAGTATAAGAGGAATAAAACTCTTCGGGACGTGCTGTTACAAGAAAATAACTTTGTCGTTGATTATTTTCGTCATATTGGATTCCTTACATGACCTAGCCACAACAAAGAGTATCTGGTTTAACTTGCCCAAGCCACTGTATTTCTGTTGTTTGTATCCAAGACATCAGTGACAAGGCTTTTACCTAGCTAAGGAAGCCTTCTCCATGAGGTTTTGTCTGAGCAGGCCGCAGATTTCCACGCAGTCCAGCACGATGGCGCTCCACAGCTTATCCGAGTCGGGCCTCTGTAGCACGGCCGAGTCGTCCTCCACTTGGCCGAGCCAAAACTCCAGCGCGTTCTCGTGCACTCCATTTTCCCGGGCCAGGAGCTGCAGGAGAGCCTGGTGCTGTTGCTTTTCCACCGAGCTGTAGGCTCGCACTGGCCCTAATCGTGCTGCCATCAAAGAGAGCATGGAGAAACCCTCTGAGACGTCCAGCACGTACAGCGGCCCTGAGGAGGAGGAAGATTCCTCTTTGACCTCTGACCCACGTGACTCGAAGAAGGACAAAAGTTTGGCCACTGCTTTCCGGAAGCACTCGTGGTAATTGGTGTTGTTAAGAAGAGCGATTTCAGAACACTCCAGAGTAAATGATTGAGCTGGAAGGTCATGGTGCGTCTGGAGGCCGGCCAGAGCGCTGCAGAGCTCCAGTTCAGGATTTGAAGGAACTTCAGCAGAAGCGGCTTCGTCCATGCTGCTGCTGTGGCGCTTTTGGCTGCTGCTCATTACCCCAGCACAGGATACTCTCAGGTAAGCGTCTCTGCAGGAAACTTCCACCAGCAGTTCATCACTGCGCTTCACACTGTAGTCTGGAGGCAAGATCAGAACATAACAGTGTTCTATTATACCACAGTGCTGTTCAGGTCTCCAGTCTGATTGGTCAGAAGGTGTTGATTAATTTTCTATAACAGCAGCCCTGACAGTTGTGCCGGCTGCAAGGCAGACCACAGGTCTATATTAATGCCTGTTGTTCTAATGCGTTATCGTTTCTATAGTAACAGCTCATTTACAGGAACTTGTATGGCTTTAAATCGCTTAAACAGATTAGAAAATCATGTATAATCATTGGTATGGTGATGTTTTCTGTCAGGAGATCTTTACCATGTTTGGAAAAAGTCTCCAATGTCAGAGCTTTGTAACAGTCAGAGGGAAAGTGGTATCTTTGGTACTGTAAGTGATAACGGGAACTAACTTGTCACAGGACGTTCCACAACAGTTAAATGTGACTATAAATGTCAGGAAAAAAAAAAGTATAAGGTGTCATTCTTTAATAAATAAATAAATTGCTAGTGTTGGCAGATTGCTGTAGTATAAGAGGAATAAAACACTTCAGGGTGTGCTGGTATAGGAAAATAATCAACAGCGGTAACAGTGAGTTGTCGTTAATTATTTTCCTATCACAGCACACACCCAAGTATTTCTTATGTAATATTTTATGTGTCATTATTCCTACTGCTTTTTAACAAATTTTTGGACTTATATTAATGAAGAATTTTACTGGATGAAAAAAGTAGTACTTTCATAGCTGATTTAGTGAAAAAGTGACTTGGTAGGGGATTCGGACATCTGCATCTAAGTGTAGTAGATGGTTCGTAGTTTAAAAGAAAAAAAAGGTAACCAGCATTTTATGCTATATTAGATTTCTAATGAAAACTGAGATTGTATGTTGTTTATTTGTAATTCAAAGTCAATTTTGCATTGCTAGCATGCACAACTTTTTTTTTTCTAAATTGATATTGCTACATTTCACCCTTTGCATGCTTCTTTCAATGTAGTCTTACGAGTCGGGACTGGGTAGATGGCCTGCTCCCAGCACGTGTCTTCATCCGGGCCGGTAGAGATGCTGTTCTCCTGGTCCAGGTGTAGCTGAAACCACACGGCCAGAGCGTCAACGTCTCCGTCCCGGATCACCGGCACACGCAGCCGAGTTGCTTCCCTCAGACACAGGCCTTCCAGCTCCTGCAGCACACGCAATCAGCACACATGATTTATATTTCAGGCAAAGTGGTTACTGAAAAGATGAAGGAATCATTCTCAGAGCCTCCAGATCGTTTTCTGTGGGTGGTTTAATAAATTGTGACATTGATGTGATCCAAACAAACACATGCTCCAAGGAATACAGGCCTTAACTCTTCAACTGAGACGTGTCACATGTTTCTCAGATTACTTTAATGTACTGTAAGCAGTGTTTCTCAAACCCCGGTCCTGGACTTCAGTCCTGTCCTGCGCTTTTACTGTTTTTCTGGATTACGCTTTGTATGTTGGACTAGAAGAAACAATAAATTGTGTAAGGAAGGACTGAATTCCAGGGTCAGGACTGAGAAACACTGCTGTATGTATGTAAGTACATAAGTAAGGATTTACGTAATTACATGAGTAAGTACATGAGTAAGTATGTACATGAGTAAGTACATACTCTGTAAGTACGTAAGTAAGTACATAAGTAAGTATGTGAGTGACTATGTGAGTAAGTATGTGAGTGAGTGACTATGTGAGTAAGTAAGTACATAAGTAAGTAAGTATGTGAGTAAATAAGTACATATGCAAGTAAATACATAGGTATGTATGTACGAGAGTAAGGAACTACATAAGTAAGTATGCAAGTACGTAAGTGAGTAGGTTAGTAAGTATATATGTACGTAAGTAAATATATCAGTAAGTACATAAGTAAATAGGTAAATAAGTATGTAAGAAAGCAAATAAACAAACACAGATAGAAATAATAATAGATACATAATATAAGTTAACTGCTTTCTTGTTTCTTTTGCTTTTTATTTTTTTATTCTCTTATTTGTAATTCTCTTCCTTTCCTTCTCTTTTTTCTCTTCAGCTGTGAGGAGTGTATTTAATAGTGCATAAAAATGTAAGTATGTTTTGCTAACAAAGACTTTATTGCTTGCTGAAGAGGGAGTGGTGGTGGTTTAAAAGAGAGAGATAGAGAGACAGAGAGAGAGATAGAGAGAGAGAGGTTGGCCAATATAATTGCAATATGCTATTTTTGTCCATGTGCTTTGCCAATCCTATCATATTGTAGGATAAAGTTCACCTGGGCACGTCGGTGATACCAGAGATTAATACTGAACTTCATCCAGCTTGAAACTAAATCTGGAATAAGTGAATGTTCTAGCAGGTTACTGAGTTGACTGACATTTACACTAGCTGGGTTCCTGCAGTGTATCTGTGTACCTGTGGGTTGTTGAAGTCTATATTCATCACTCTGCAGGGCTCTGTGAGGGCAGTGAAGCCTCCAGGCAGACGGCTCAGTCTCTCAGTGGTGTACGGCTCTGACGACTCATCTGCGTCCCCCGAACACCTCACAGGACTGCGGATGTGTCCTGCTGCAGCCAGGTCCAGTCCCCCTACTGCGCTCACACACAGCCTGCGTGTGTATACACACACACACACACAATTAACACAACAATTAAAATATCAGTGCTGTTCAGCTCACTCCTAACGTAACACTTTATACAAGACTTTATTACTAGTGAGATTTTAAACCTGTAAACATGCATGACCCTTGACCTCTCACCTGTGGTGTCTGCGGATCTCGTGGCACTCCACGGCCATTGCGAACACGGTGGCGCCGGCGGGTATGACTCGACCCGTTTGGGAAGGACTGGACAGTGGAACATCTTCGGCGTTCTTTCAGGAAGTTACACAATGCAACAGTTAAATTATTGAAATAATCACAGTTTAAGATCCACCTCTACAGTATAGACATAATCATATTTTATAATATTATAATCTCTGTATCTTTGAGCCAAGAGGGTCCTGAGGGCGGACAGCAGATATAATTATACTTTAAGGATGGAAATAAGACAGAAAGCTTATCAAGCTGGATACGGATGGATTTATTCATAAATTCATAAAATATTTAGAAAAGCAATTTGGTATTCATGAAAATCCTGTCATTTCGGAAAAACGTTCGTATACTACTCGTGCTCCTGAGTGTGTGTAAAATTCCGCATAAGTACACTAACTAACATAAACCTCGCTTAATCGACTTCATATCACATAAATCCCGATGAGTTACTGCACTTTTATATACGGATTATGCTGTCAAGTTTAAACCATTTACGTATTTCCGTTACACACACAAATTTGAACATTTTGTGAAACCCAGACGTTTCATACAAAAGGTGCTAAGTAAAGATATTTTAAATATGAGATATATAAAACATTCGATCAAGAATGCCTCTGTATAAAAGGAAGACAGACCGAGGCGATGTGTAAGTCAGTTCTGTTTTCTACAGCATTTTCTTTTAATGCTGTGCAACACTTGATTATAAGTGACTGATCTGGTACGTCTCAAGCTGCGATGTGCCATATACGCCCCAGTGTGCCATCATCAGGCTTCCTATGATACTCGCATACCTTCCTGCTTTTCCAACATGCCGTCGGGTGATAATTTACAGGTGACTGGCATTCATTATTTTCATTCAGCAACATTTCCATCATCAGATCAGCGTTTACGAAACTTTTGCAAATCTAAGGAAATTTGGAGTTCAGTCTGGCGTGAGCAAACATTTACACGCAACTTTACTAAAATGTTGATAAATGAGGCCCGGTGTTCTAATTGTGAAAATGCATAACACTTTATAGCAATTATGGATTGTTAACATAATGCATTATAAACAGTATTTGTAACTTTACAACTGTAATACACAATACCAACACTAAAAGTTATAGTTTATTCATTAGTGTGTATTGCTCTGTTTCTAGAGAAATAATATATTGAAATATTAAAAGGTTCAATAATTTTTTTGTTTAAATATGTCTCATTTTAGCATATTATGTTATTATGAGAAAACTTTTTAATATCTTATGTCTTTCAATTCTATTAGGAGACAGGATATAGTACATTAAAATGACTATAAACAATTACTTCCTTTACTGGTAGGTGTAATTAAAAAAAAACATTAAATCATCAATAAATCACTGTATGCAATCTAAGTTTCTGTGCTATTGTAAATGTGTTGTAGTTACGATGATGTTTTATCAATGTGTTAATTATTAATGCATGTAGTCAGATTATTATATGCGTATAATGTCTTAGAATGGATGTATAGAAATGTATTCGTAGCTCATTATAAGTATAGTTCTCATAGAAAGTGTTACTAATCCATCTTACTGGATGTGTAACTCTTAGAGTGAATTAAATCTGGCAACTTACTGGTGGTGGTAAGAGCAGATGCTTCCAGGCGTGAATCAAACTCTCGACAATTCCCTCCCCGAGCAGTCCAGCATCCACCGTTTCCGTGACAACCAAGGACACCCTGCCGAAACATTTCACTGATTTACACGACGGCTGAAATCTGAAACCGGACTCAACAGACTTTTTTTTTTTTTTTTTTTTTTTTTTTTTACACATATTGTTCCTTCAGTGAATCTAGCATGTGTGACTTGTGTATAGATGACCTGTTGGGAATGTCTCTCGGGATTTCCATCTCCAGCGATTTCTTGTGTAGGATCTTGATGCTATCCGCCATGCCGTTGGCCGAGACCACCTCGCACGCCAGCTCGTACATGGTCTTAGACAGCTCGCAGGCGTACACCTCGCTCGCCCCGGCTTTCTTCGCACACATCCTGACAAACACAAACACAAAGTACACGCAAAGTGCCGTGTTTATCATGGTTTCCATGACGCATGAGCACGTGTGACTGAAAAGGTGAGTACGCAATGATTACTAGTTACTATGGAAACGAGACGATTGTATATTTGGCAGAGAGGTTACACGAAGAATGATTGTTTCTTCAAATTATTTTATTACTTTATTTAATTTTGCATGATCTGGCACAAGTACTGCTGAGATGTAACTATAACGAGAGTTGTTTAATGGTAAATGGAGTCATCATAACATCTATCGTAAAACTTGTAATAAAATTTAATCTTATCACGGTACACCTATGATAAAAATTTGCACAAACACGATATATGATATCTGCCATGACATGTTTATGATGATGAGGTTATGTCAGTCTAATGATGCAAGGCTCAGGTAAAGTGTTTCCAATGTCTTTATGTCTAACAGCAGGAAGTCAAGGCAAAGTATTTCTCCGTGTGACAAATGATATAATGACATAATGACATGAAGTGCTGGGAACCCGGCTGAGTAAAGATCTTACCCGAGGATGCCGGTGCCTGTTCCGATATCCAGAACGCTTCTACAGCCGTCCTGCACTGCCCTCTGAATAGCGAGCTGGTACTTTCGATTGCGCCCGTTATCATTAAGCATTAGGAAATGCCAGCGCTCCACCAGCCAGTTAGCCACCCTGTAGAAGTTCTCCTTGGCTTCTGGGAAATCCGGCTTCAGTTTCAGGGCTTTGTAGAAATGCGCCGCAGCCTCGTCCCTGAAACCCATCCTGAGATACACGAACAGTAACATCTCATTCTCTCGCTGCAGAAAGGAGCTACTGACTAACTACAGACATGATCTCTCCTCATTCAGAAAAAAAAAAGGAAATAGTACCTGAAAAGATGCTCGCCCATGCTGTTGACGATCACCTCGTCTTTAGGGAACAATTCCAGCGCTTGCTCATAGCAGTCGAACAGCTCCTGAATGCGACCTACTCCATCCAGCTCGTCAGCCCACTTCAAAAGCGTGAACCTGAAAGAATCCTGTTGGTGCAGAAAGATAATGGAGACAAACGTAAGACTGGTAATGGAAACTAAACAGTGTACACTTGTAGTAACACACATGTGCACATGCACCAGTGCTATACTCTAGTTCTTTTGCATTAAAGCAATGGTTCTCAAAATGGTGTTTGTGATTTTTTTTTTTTTTTGGTTATTGTTCTGGAAATCAAAACCAACCACTAGTTAAAATATTTATTAATGAGTTGCTTATAGTAAATAGCCAGTTTGTGCACTTTAATTGAATTATTAACTCAAATGCATATAAATCATCCTACAAATCATCCCATTCAGGAACACAATGCTCTGTGGCTCTAATAAATCCACAAAATATTACTATACACTTAAAAAAATAATGTTCATGATATGAAACTATCCATGGAATTTATTTTACAGTTTAAGAAGACCCTGCCTACAAAACTTTTTTTCCCCTTTTGTCTTAATGGACAGGAAATGTGTTACAGTCTGGAACTGCATACCTACAAAGTGACCTATAAACCCGGCACTAAATGCACATTTGATCAAACGATTTAAAAAATGTTCGGGTTTCTGTCTGTATGGAGTTTCTGTGTTTGTGTGGGTTTCCTCTGTGGTGTCTGGTTTCCTCCCTCCTCCCAAAAAACAGGTGAAATGGCTATGAAGACTTGCCACCTAGGTGTGAATAAGTGTGTGTGTGTGTGTGTGTTTGTGTGTGTGGTGCCCTGTGATGTACCAGCACCCACTCCAGGGTGTACTCCTGCCTCACGCTCAGCGTTCCCAGGACACACTCCGGATTCAGTGTGACCCGGATAAAGCGGGATAGAGCGCTGAATGAAAGTGTGTGATGCTGTGAATCTGGGAGATCATCCTGAGATGATCTGATGATATGATTTTCTAAACATTTGAGATAAATCAGAAACTGTTTCCATCTAACCACCTGGTGAAGAAGGTCTACCAGTTTGAGACTTTCAGATCATGCTGGGTTTTTCAGCAAGAGTGAAACTATCTTCATCAGATCTTACTCTTGCCAGGTCTTTCAGAGCCGGGGCGAGGTTTAGGGCCAGGAGGAAGTGGACGAACGCGGTGCCGTGGTCCTGCTGGAAGAGGCATTGCTGTGCGCTTTGGAGAGAGCTGGAGACGAGCTCGTTTCTAGCCGGATCTTCAGCCGGAGCTCTGCTGCTCCTCCTGCTCCTCCTCCTGCTGCTCCTCTTCCCCTTCACTGCCGCACTGCTGCTGCTGCTGCTGGGCATCTCAGAGTGACACAGCCGGGGCTCGAGTCACCAATTACACCGACAAATCAGTAAAATAACATCACCTAGTCTCGATATTAAACCATTCCGCTCACGAAAACTGCACATTAAGAAAACCAAAGAAGAAAAACGCTTCCTCTCGCCATTACTAGTTATTTAACCTGCATGTAAATAACAGCAGTAAATTAACCGCCCCTACGAAAGCTGTCAGAAATATTCCCTAAAAAACACACACACACACACACAATCTATAAACTAAAGATCATTTTCACTACCTTTTTTCTATTTTTACCAAAATAAAAAAAAAACCTACATTTTAACATTTTCCATGCATTCTGTTGTGTAGGACTGACTGTCCGTCGCGTAAATATTCACGGCGGGAAACAACCTCCACTGAATCATTAGTTCTGCTTGAGAGTCTTGAAATGTTAGTCATACACGTTTACAATGCCGCCATCTTGAAAAGGTCAACTTTCCATGACTTGCGGATTGACATGAATTGTTTAAAGCGTTAAATAAGCTTTTCAGTGAAAATTATTTAAAAATATTGCCACAGTGGATGTAAGAATCTTCAATACTTCATAAGAAGAGAACAACAAATCACTTCCACCCATGAATCTCAATATGTATAACAATATGTGTTTTTTATTTAATGAGGGAATTGAAACAGGGATTAAAACAGGCGGCTGAATGAGTTGAGTTTAGACTAGTGTTTATTACTACTTTAACTGCACCTCAGTCCTTATTGTTCTTATAGCTAATGTTCTTATTATTGATATATGTGTGGAATTTAGCTTGTGTTTGGACTTGTAGTTTGATTTGCAGTCGAGTATTTTTGACGTTAACTCACAAAAACGCACATTACACAATGTTAGCCTGATGCTAGGCTTTACACAATGTTACGCACATTACACAATGTTAGCCTGATGCTCGGCTTTACACAATATTACGCACAATACACAGTATTAGCTTAACGTTAGCTTGATGCGTAATGTTTGTGATTTATTTTGTGATTCATGGGTTTAATGTTTGTTTAAATCTTGTGATTTATATTTACAGCTGAGTTACATTCCAGTTATAGATCTCTATTTTGATATAGTATGATCGGTCTGGTATTATATTTCATTTAATTGGTGGTGTAATAGATTTAAATGTGTGAATATCAGTAAAACCTTTTCTCAACACCGGCAGGTCTTATCTTAGTTATCTTCATTATAATAATTTATGCCTTGCTGGTATACTTAGCCAGCGTACCACTGCTTTTCTGGCAGTTTCCAGATATTAGGGTTAATTAGTAAGGAATAAAATATTTATAGTAAAATAATCAATGGCAGGATGGTGTGATGAAGTGACAGATACTGTTGATTATTTTTTAGTGTTTTACCTGTTACATCACAGCAATTTACCAACGATTACATGTTTTATGTAGTAATGTCATTCTTTTTATCCATTTAGAGTTGCATTTAATGTTGTGGAACATCCGTGAGACAAGTTAGTTCCTGTTATCACTTACGTTATAGCAACTATAGACAGTCGTTCCTTCACCAGTCTCTCTTTTTTCTCTCTTGCAGCTTGTTGAGACTTTATCCGTATTTATGGAAAATCTAACCTTACAGCTTTACCTCTGACTGTTACAAAGCTCTGACACTGGAGACTCCTTCCAACAATGTTAAATAAACATCTCAAAACATCATATCAACAATTAGACATTTTTCTTTATTCAATAACAACACTTTCTATCTGCTTATTGTTAGCTGTAGATTATGTTGATTGTCTGATTATGTAGAAGTCCCTCGTTAAGTTGTTACTATAGAAACGATAACGTATTTGAATAAGCTCTTTAATATTCCCCTGGATTTAAATTATAACTGCACTATTTACAGAGCTGCTGTCACAGAAAATTAATCAACACCTTCTGACCAATCAGGATCGAGAATTCAACAGCGCCATGGTGTAAAATATCAATAGTGCCAATATACCCTGCTGAAAAAACACAACAGAACCCTTCATAGAATTTGTATTGGTTTTAATGGTTATAACGGGAATTGTATTGGTTTTAATGGGAACTGTACTGGTTCCTGTGGGTCTCTACTGGTAATTTGTTGCCTTCTATTGGTGGCATGTTATGTCTGATGGTTTGTAATGATATTTGTAATGGAAACCATTAGAATTTCTCTGATTTCTGTGAATTTCTATTGTTGTTTTCAGCAGGGTATTTACACTTACACCACCTACAGTAGGTGGAAAATCAAATTATTTTGAACAAATTGTGACGGAAATATCGTAATTGTGAGGTGAGCGCATTCGAACATCACCAGGACATTGTGTTTATAACTCGGGAACTTGTATTTTTCCTACGAGCCCCAAGTCGAGGGCAAAAAAAAGTCTAGACGGTAAGATTAGTCAGTCTGCACGTCAACATAAATTTCTTGTCATTGTTGATACTAAATAAATAAATAAATAGATAAATAAATAACAAAGAATTGCTGTCATGTTGTCCATTTTCATTTTCTGACCAAATCCATTTGAACACACACACACACACACACACACCACGTCGTGGTTTTTACATGCATTATATCGAGATACAGTTTTTATCCATTTCATTCCTTTCCAATATGGCGGACGTAGGAGCTTGTTGCCATGGATTCCCCGCCCCGCCCCCGCCCCACTTTCCCACTCCGCAGACAGTTGGTGTGACGTCAACGCGACTACGTACGCTCCTCCCTCAAAAATTACGCGCGCGCAGTGGGAGGGGCTTCAGCTGCTCAGTCTGTCATTGCAAATGTTTGGGCGACGTGGACCTGCAACTTGACCCATTAACTTTATCTTATTGTATTTTTTTTTTTCTTCCTCAAGAAAGTATTTCATTTTGTGCAGGTTATAAAGCGGATAATTCATTTACAACCCAAGACGCGGGTTCTTTTTGTAGGGAAAGACTTTATTTCAGGTATTATTGAAGGAAAAGCCTCGACTGAGTTCATCCAGAAATAGCTCCTGGACATTTGGGAAAAGTGGACTGGACTGAAAATAAAGCTAATGTAGCGTTCAATATCCGGTTTTTTTTGCTTCTTTTTGTAGCCAGTCAGCTTGTTTGTAGCCTCCTTGAAGTGAGTAAGGTCAGAGCCATTCATTAAGAAGGAAAAGAGAGGAAGAGAAATGGGTTTGCACCCGCTGGAGTTCAGTGAGTGTTACCTGGACAGCCCAAGCTTCAGGGAGAAAATTAAAGCTCATGAAGCAGAGCTGGACAAAACCAACAGGTTTATTAAAGAGCTTTATAAAGACGGGAAAAACCTCATCAATGCCACAAAACGTGAGTCTGACACCTTACTTCACTCTTTCTGTTCTTACTTTTTCTTTTTTTTTTTTTTTTATTTATTTCCTCATCAATTATAATAAAATCCATGAAAACATTAGTGCTGCTTTCTCAAGACCAAAATGGATCCTGCTTTCACAACTAAAATGTCTTGATGTCAGGGTTTGTCTAAAGATTTCATTCATAAACTACAAAACAAACAAACAAACAAAAAAAAACAGCAACAACAACAACAAAAAAAAAAGCTAAATATCTCCTCTTGGGGATGGTCTTACCTGCAGGTTTAATCTCACCTGACTGATTTCCTCATCAATTATAATAAAATCCATGAAAACATTAGTGCTGCTTTCTCTTGACCAAAGTGGATCCTGCTTTCACAACCACAATGTCTTCATGTCAGGGTTTCTCTAAAGATTTCATTCATAAACTACAAATATATCTATTTATCTATAATAAAATAAAATAAAATAAAAAACTCTTTCTCCTCTTGGGGATGGTCTCACCTGCAGGATTAATCTCACCTGACCAGGGTTGCCATGTCTCAGAAAAATGTACAACTCAACAACATCTCAAAAACTACTAAATCCTTGTGTTAGAAAGGCCATGTGTTATTTCTTTATTTTCCTTCTAATCTCAAGAAGTTGTTTTCTTCAGAGATTGTTTTTCAAAATGTCAAAATGCATGATTAGGCGCACGCGCTGTACATTATGGATGAGCGCATCCTTTATTAATTTAATCAGGGAATATTAGCTGGTGTGGTGGAAGCGTTGCCACCTTACACCTCCACGGACCTGGGTACGATCCTGAGCCGTGGTGACTTCAAGAACTTGGATTTGGACTTTCCCCAAATTCAGGACCACTCTAGCTGTATATGTGTAAGTGCTAGGTAATTTCCAAATCTGCAGCTATACCATCAAGGACACAGTGGTGACACAGTGATGACACAGTGATCCTGAACGAGTAATCAGATTCATTTCCAGCCAGTTTGAGGGACAGGGACGTCTCCATGGTTACCGCATGATGTCTGAAAGATGCTGCTTATATGGTTGGCGGCTCACGAGTGAATTTGAATAATGATCAAAATCTTCGGAAATAGGATGTGATCACTGCAGAATCGGTATAACGAGAAAAAAAAAAAAAAAACAACAACTCATGGATTTTCTGGAACTCCGTACCAAACCCACACGAAAAGACCAGAAAGTTTGGGCATTGGAAAAAGGAGATGAATTTTACATGAGAAACAAGTTCACCGTGGTGCGCACAAATTTTCTACAATACGCCTTTTTGTCATCGCCTAATAAGGACATTGTTTACTCCATAATCCCTCATATCCATCTTCCAATCTTTACAATGTATCTTACAGCAGAAACGGTTCTGTACATCATATATATTCTGTCTGCACTTACACTTTCCCTTTGTTTGTAACCTATAATTGTAGAAAATAATCCTGATTATTTGCTTTAAAACAAGATCTTGGTGACCGTGGGCTAATTTTAAGCTATCCTGCCACCCATGGACTTGCTCCAGATCTTGGCATAAAATCCACGAACCTGGCAACCCTGTGCCTGGATACTGAAAACCTGTACCTAAAAACTGCTGCTGCAATCACACACACTGCACTGTTCTCATCCCAGAACTCTTATTCTCAAACCGCTCATGATTTATAATCCCTCTATCCAGCATCACCCAGAACATAATGGGTCTCCTTTTGAGCCTCATGATGTCTCAGGGAGTTTTCCTTTGCCACGTTCGCCTCTGGCTTGCTCAGTAGGGATCTTATTTATTTGTATACAAACACTATAAATGTTAAGCTTAAGTCAATTTTATCACTACAATATACTGTATATATTCCTTATTAACTACTGATAGATCATATGTACAATGTCACAGTCATTCAAAGCTTTTAGTTATGGTCCATCGAGGCTGAGTCCCAAACGCCTCCAAACGCTGCACTAGATAGTGTACAAACCATGCCTAATGTAGTCAACTATTATGAATATTTGGGATTTCAGCCAAACATAAACATCAAAGGCAAATACATGCAAGTTCATAACCTGAAATTTAGCTCCAATTCATTTCTAACAAGATGTAGTGAAAAAAAATGTGCAAGGGATTATGGGATATCAAGTGGCGAGAACTTCATTCACCGTGTGACGAAAAAAGTTGAGCTGGTTTCCGGTGACCAGTCGGACAAAAGACATCTTTCCGTTGTGCGTACGCAATTCCTACTGCGTACATACGGCATGGACGATAAAAATAGTAAGAATTACTGCCACAGTCCTCTTCTGTCTCCGATTATGTTGCAGCTACTATTAAGCATTTTGTCTCTGTATTCATAGATTACAGAGAGTACTGTTTTTTTGTTTTGTTTTTGTTTTGTTTTTGTTTTGTTTTTAATAGCACATTTGAGCAGGAAAGCGTGTCACTGGATGCTAAAGAGACAAAAATAAATAAGGAATATTTTAACTTCACGGAAATATTAAACTCGGGACACCTTTTTAGAGCCAAGTTTATGAAAGTACATGAATAAGAAGGTGGTTTATTTGAAATCCACAAGGTTCAGTCATGCCCTGCGTTGTAGACAGACACGCCCATCGAAAAAAACCATGCAACTGCAGAAGGGAGAGGAGGAAAACATTCAGCGGACATTGAAGATAAGACAGTCCGTTTTCAGACTTTGTTAGGCAAAGCCTAATTGCAATAATCCCCTCTATACAAGTGCACTAAACCATACACAAACCAGTATATTCCACAGTAACCTCCAGGGATTATATGTGCAATAACATTCAAAATTAAGCGCTTTTTTTTTTTTTTTTTTCTCCCCCTCTCAAGGCTGAGTCCCAAATGCCTTCCTATTGCACTAGGTAGTGTACAAGCCATTCCTAATGTACAGTTGTGTGCTATTACAGAGAATCTTTAAGGTTTGATCATGCATGTTTGATCACATTCCCAGTTTTTAACCCTTTGAACTGCAATTTAGTCTAAAATGGACCATTTCTGGTCCTGAATCACCAGAACGCTGAACCCCACATGGTGTAAAAATCATTCCCTGTCCAGTTTGATAAAGAGTTTGGATTTCAGCCACAAACGTATTTATTTGTCCTTGCTCCTGTCGTGATTATTTGCCCTGTAGTGTAGCTGTTCCTTATCCCAAGGAGGATGATGTAAGATCAATCTGGTGGTAAATTACGCCACGATACACTTCCGAGATATCACCGCTCTCGTCAGTAGGGCTGGGCGATATGATAATTTAATACTGATATCATGATATATTATATCACAATATGCTTCTCTGAGATCTGATATCTTTTTAGAACATTTTTATATGAATTTAATTACAAACCGTCTTTAAAATTGGAAAATGTAAATTTTTTTTTAACAATTTAAAAAAAATTTTCTTCTGTCTAGTGTTAAATGTATTTATTTTTTTAAATTAATTTTTTGTATTATTTATATTTTTTATATTTTATTTATTTTTATAGACTTTAAATAAATCTTTCTTTTTTTTTTTTTTACTGTACGCTTGCTGGTAGTTTGCAAACTAACATTTCTTTTACAAACCTATTCATTGTTAAAATATTTATTTTATATATATTTATATATTTTTGTAGATATTAAATAAAAAAAAAATCAAACAGTTAAAAAAAAAAACACAACATGAAATGTTTCACTGGCGGTTTGTTAGCCATCCTATATACTGTGATACATACAGACTACAGTGTAGCGGAGAAAAGTCTCGTGTTATGATATTGAGATGATATAATATGGATATTGTGATAAATTGTCTCATAGTACACTTTCCTGAAAGATTGAAGTTATGGCAGTACATTTTTCTATCATTAAAAAAATGAAAGAACAATTACAAATTCTGATTCTGATGTTAAAATGTTACAGCTAATAATTTTGTTAGTAAACTTAAATATCGTGAGCCACATTGTGGATCATAGAATTGTATCGTGATATGATATTGTTGTCATATCGCCCACTCCTTTGAAGTTTCAGCCGTGTTGTGAAACCTCATGTGTTGTGATGTTTGACCTGTAATTTAACACAAATCGGACCATTTTCAAGCAATTTGACTTGAACCGAATCCCAGATTCCCCTTGATGTGTACAGTAAGTGCACTACATAAGACGATTTCACTCATCAGTTTAAAAAAATTTAGCTGTGCTCCTTTCTTTGCTCAACACAGTGGCATCAGTCCAGATTTTCTTGTCAACACACGCACATGGTAAGTTATTAGTTCACACAAGGCGTTGACTCGAAGGTGTCGTATTACAAATGTTAATGGTTTAACATGTAAGCTCTGAAACAGGTGAAGGTCCTGAGCGTGTGGTTGTAACCGTCACTCGAATGACCTTCTCCTTTATGAGCACTTATGGTGTAATTCAGGAATACTACATATATTTTTTTCCTGGAAAACAGCAGCACAGCAGCTTGGCTAAAAATATAATCGACATGACTTTCATGGCTTTGGGACTTCAGGCCTTTTTTGGGTCATGTTTGAACGTTGCGGAGTGTTTGGAGGAATGTGTGTGTGTGTATGTGTGTGTGGGGGGGTGTGTGTGTGAAGCTGAAAATGTCTTTTTGTGGTTTAGACCTGCTGAAGATTTCTCTGGTGTATATAAGTTTAATACAAAGGGATTTACTGTGTTTTAGAGAAATAAAATACATGTTTTAATGAGAGTAGACGGTCTTGTCTTGGTAATAGGATATGTTTAAAGTACGGTTTGGTTTCATCACCAAAGAGTTCTTCAAGAGATGATTCATTAGATAAAGGTTCTTAGCTTACAAAAAGGACCTGTTTAGGACCCTTTCTCTCTGTTGTAAGGTTCTACAAAGAATCTTTAAGGATTTCCTCAAAGGGACAACCGAAGAACCTTTAAGGGTTGCACATTTTTTCATTTTTCCCTCGCCGCAGAACCAAAAGTCCAGGGGGCGGAGTCAGATCTCATCCAGCTTCTCCTACCTGCGCTGTGTCGAGCCAAAACTTTGAGAACTCGGGGTGTTTCGGGCTGGATAAGTGTGTTGTTAGGTGTGTTGTTCTGTGCTGTGGAGCGTCTCATGGGTTAGGGGTTAGGGGTTATAGGACAAGTTGGATGAGGTCCAGCTCCTCCCCCTGGACCTTTGGTTCTGCTGAGAGGACTATCTCTAATTTTCTAAGACTGCAATTATTATATCATGAGATATAATTAAGAAGAGATACAAAGGCATGCGTATCAGAACAGTGCCTTACAGAAATATTGGCACCCTTGTTACTGTTGTGTATTATAAAAATATATATGCCATGAACTTAACACTGCTTAGGAACGTAGATATCTATTGATCTTAATTAACCTTTGATATGATAGTGGTATCACATCCAAATAAAAAGGGAAAATGGAATCACTTTCTTATTGGTGTTTAGTTCAGTACATTTCAGTCATTATGTCATGAGATATAGGTTTGCTCACAAAATAAAAAGCTGGAAAAATTTACTTTAAATTACTTAAAATTCTAATAATGTTAAAAAGATCTACTAATAAATTAAAAATATAAATTTTTTTAAGGTTAAGTACACAATCAGCTGCTTCCAGTCAGAGTTATGGAGTGACTTAAAAAAAAAAAAAAAAAAAGTTAGAAATGATACGATACCTGCGAAAACTAGGAAATGTATTAAATGTATTGTGTCATAATTTATCACAATATTGATATTATATCATCATAAACCCCAGTTCTAGGTGTAACCATCAATATACTGTAAATGTTTCATTCTAAAAAAATTAATGGTGTTTTATATCATATTTTCCAGCACATTTCTATTGAGGCTGAGTGACCAGACTTACGAGTGGAATTGGAAAGTTGTGCTCCTGTTGATTTATAATACAACTAATGTCCAGTGTAGACAATGAATACGTGTTTTTTTTTTTTTAAATACTGTTCAACTCTGAAGCAGGAAAGAGTGGATTTGATCATGATCTCTGTGACAAGATGCAATTTATATTCTCTACCCCAAATAATTTAAAAACAAAAACACTTTTTCCTTGAACTTTTTTAGCCATCTTACCGAGGGTGCCAATAAATCTGGTGCTGACTGTATATTAAGTGATGCATGATGTGTGTGTGTTTTACTGATCATATTTTTATCTCTTTCACTCAGAAAGTGTGTTAACTGTAAAACAGATGACCACCGATGACTGATTTGTTGCACACTGTTATGCTTCCGGATTCTTACAGCGATGTGGTGTGTGTGTGTTTAACCACAAAGCTTCCTGAGTTATGAGGCGAACCTACACACTAAAGAAGTGAGAAACTAAATAATTAAATTAGCTTATATTATTTTCATGCCCTTGGTACATACATCACTTAAGGATGTTAAGACTGTGTGGCAGGAAAGAAAGGATAACGTTTTGTTTGCGTCTTTGACACACTGTGCTGTGTTTTATCCAGCGTGACCCTTCGGCCTCGGTGACATGTTTGGTTTTGCTGTGTTTATAGTGGACTGTGATGTCGTCTGGACATCATTAACGTTGGCATGAGACATTATTAAACAAACTGCTCGGCCAATTACTCGCTATCGATTCAGATTCACATCTGACTTTCCACTTGCGCCGGATCCATTTGGAACTGACTCGAGCTGCCATGTAGCTTGCTGAGTATTGTTTAGGAAGATGTTTCCCGATCCTTCGTCCTGCTGAACCGCTGTCGTGCATGTTTCAGTGTTTTCCTTGTTCCCAACTCAGCTAGTTTACCTTGGGTGTAACTGGGTGAGAATTCAGCATTGGCTTAGGATTTGTTTTAAATGTTGGTGCTAAACAGGGGAACTGGGAAATTTAATTTAACCCATGGATTGAGATGGTAAACATCACGTTTACTTGATTACTGGATTGTTGATTAGATTGGTTGTTGTCCATGCTTCGAAGCCAAGACAAGTCCGTAAACTCAAACTCGTTCAGTGTAATCAAGATTAGTTTGTATGTTTAGAAGTTTTTTATATATTGAGTACGAGTGAATCATATGACGATACTTAAAACCATGTCTATGATATAGACATTTTATATATACACTTGTCTAGGTCCCCCTTGTGCCATCGAGGCATGGACTCCACAAGACCTCTGAAGGTGTGCTCTGGTTATATGGCACCAAGACATTAGCAGCAGATCCTTTAAATCCTCTAAGTTGGGAGGTGGGGCCTCCATGGATCGGACTTGTTTGTCCAGCACATCCCACAGATGCTCGATTGGATTAAGATCTGGGGAATTTGGAGGCCAAGTCAACTCTTTGTCATGTTCCTCAAACCATTCCTGAACAGTTTTTGCAGTGTGGCAGGGAGCATTATCCTGCTGAAAGAGGCCACTGCCAGTAGGGAATACCATTGCCATGAAGGGGTGTACCTGGTCTGCAACAATGTTTAGGTAGGTGGTACGTGTCAAAGTAACATCCACATGAATACCAGGACCCAAGGTTTCCCAGCAGAACATTGCCCAGAGCATCACACTGCCTCTGCTGGCTTGCCTTCTTCCCATAGTGCATCCTTTTGCTAAGAAACCACCAGCAGTCATATTGTGTTTTACAAAAACTATAAAAAATGAATTGATATTTTCGTTTAATTTCGACATTGACTCAGGAACTGACTGAGATCAGAGTTTTACACCAAGATTTTGAAGGATTTTTGGATTAACTACAGAAACCTAGCTTCTTCTCTGTAACTGACTTTATAATTCAACTGCATTTAAGTCAGTAAATAAAGAAAAACAGGAAAAAACTGAAAAAGATTTGTCGCTTTATTATTTAATGTTTGAAACTAAATTATTTAACAATGAAAGAAGAGAACATTTGTAAAAATGCTTCTAGATTAAAAAATTTATGAACTTTTTTAAACAAAAAACACAATTTTAACATCTAATCAGCTGCTTTCAGAGTTTGTAAACGTTATTAAAACATGAACAATAGAAGTATGTTATATTGTGATATCTCAGTAAAGTGTATTGACATAATTTCTCACAATATAAATATGATATCGTTATATCTCCCAGTCCTAATATTAACCTTAATATTGGGCCTGATTTAGGAGGCACAAGATTTTAATGCTTTATTTTCTCAAGAGTCCTCATATTAATAAAAACTGTCCAAATTTTGATTAAATTGTTCTCTCCTTTAATGAAAAGATGCCCGTGATTTAATGGATGAACAAGCAGCTTATGGCAAAGATGGGGTTTATAAGTCTCTGCTATAGATCTTTAAATCTCTATGGATAGTCCTGTTTAATTAAAGTGTAAGCATGGGGATATGAGATATTGCTCTTGCCATCCACAGCATTAAAGTAAGAGGACTCTATATAGTAGGTGTATTTTGAATGTTTTTCTTTGATATGTGATTGTATCCAAAACAGAGCCTGAACTACACCTAGTGAAATTAAATCCTCCACACAATTTTTTTTTAGATGGGAACAAAAATAAAGTAAAATGTTGGCACAATCTAAACTGTGTGTGTGGGTGGGTGTGTGTAAATGCAACATATGCTTTATTTTGGGGCAATACATGAATCATAGTCCATAGCTAGGGTCAAAATGTCAGCGTTAAACAAGGATAATCCATGATCAGAAAACTGGAAAACCAAAACCAGGAAAGACAAATACATCAGACAAAACTCTGAAACACAGCTTAGGCTTAAAGGATAAATAAATGCATGATAAGACTTCGCGAAGGTACTATGACAGAACAGGGGAGAAATAAACAAACTAATCAAGAGCGGCACACAGAACAGGTGAACACAATAGGGTAACACACCAATGACAGGACTAGCAAACCACATGATGTGAACTCTGAACCATACAGCACACTGATGGGACGGGATTTGTGTCACAGGCTACGCTAATCTAGTCCTCAAGTATGTCCAAAGAACTGAATCAACCTGTTTGGAGTGATCACGATTGGTACATCTGTCATCTGTCATTCTGGAGGAATTCACTTGAGTTGAGGAGAATGAGTTGTTGAGGTATTGTGCAATTATTTTTAGAAATCATTTCTTTTGCAGAAGTCAGTAGCGAGTAGCGTTTTTCTTTTCCCCTAGAGTTTGAACCTACTCGTCTCAGGCTCCAGGGCTATTGATTCGTCCACGTTTAGTCAGATAAATGTTAAATGTGTGCGCTCTTTTAAAGCCCTAAATGAGGAACGGGACAGTCTATAGCTTGTGTATATGCACAAATGAGACCACAAGACTGCAAGCTCATACTATGAAAACGCAGTATGAGTAATAGTATGAATTTTGTGCATTAGTGCTTGATATTGTGACTAATTGGATTATTTTGTAAAGAGACCAGCAGCAGGATGGCTCAAATGACAGGGCGTGTTCTCCTGGAGGTCTCTCTGTCTTCTGTCATGATAAGACCGATCTATTCGCTAGTTTCCCCCATTCCTGTCCACCGTCTTTCATCTGCTGACTGTGCAGCTTGGTTAGAAAGCAGTAAAAGGCGTCTAGTTTAAGTTCAACCAGCTCTGTACTGCTTACCTTCGCTCATGCTGGATCACATCCCTGCTGCTGGCTGCATGTTTGCTAAAAATCTGCTGAGTTTTGATAAAGACGACAGATAAGGACTGCTGAGTTGTACAACTCCCTGTATTATAACTGCAGCAGAATTCAGTTCAAGAAGTCAAGGACAAATTTAGGTGGACACAGTGTTATTCATAAGTGTAATTAAGTGAATGACTTTCCAAAATTGCTGAAAAAATTCTAGTGTGAACAGTTTAACAATTATCCCAAATGGTCTCGATCACCGAAGACATTTTTTTCAGGGAATAGTTTTGCAGCTAACAAAACTTTAGCTTTTGTTATGACGTCACAGTTTCATGGTTAGTCATGGTGTGTAATTGGACCATTACCTCACTGTTAATGTTTTCAAAATATTTATTACCGTCTAACTATTCTTTTTTTTTTTTTTTTTTTTTTTTTTTTTTTTTTTT
>CM040456.1:4620376-4639777 GCA_022758105.1 Pangasianodon gigas | reverse complement strand
CTTTTTTTTTTTTTTTTTTTTTTTTTTTTTTCCCCCCATCTCTTCTATCATTGTGTACTGACCCACAGCTCTTCTTTTTGCAGTTTGCAATTTCAGAGAAAAAAAAATGATATGATATCTGGCAGCAAACGAGCCGATCTTTCATTAGAATCGCATTAAGTGCTGCACCGAGCTCACGCAGGAGGAAAGGCAGATGTTTTATTAGCAGAAATATGAGCTGATAATGAAACGAGCTTCTTAAGAGGTTTAGGACTTGAAGAAGCAAGCTTAGATTTTATACACTGACAGATCAGATTAGTCAGGATTGATTTAAAGGGTCACACCGTAGTCCAGATTAATCTGGACTTTCATGAATAGACATCCTGTATTATATAACATCAAATTTTGCTGCGCTGAACTCACACTTGGATGCATTTATTTATTTTTTTTATTTTAACCTTCATACTTGCTTATTTTTCCAGCCTTTTTTTGCAAAAAAAGGTGTTTTTTTGACAGTGTTATTTATTTTAGGGCGTAGTAAAAATCTGTAGCAAAATATTTTCACCTGTGTAATATTGAACAAAAGTATTTGCATGTGTTTACCACCTGTAAAGGATGGGATTCGTTTTAATCCTCATGTCAGACTAATGCAGTCCAAAGAGCACACACACACACACACACACACACAAAAGAAACAATCAGCCTTCCTTCTTTACCATGACTCACAGTGCAATTGTTGTTTGCACTGTAAATATAAAAATTGTAATACTTGTTTGTGCTCAAACATCCCAGGTCTGTGTGTTGTCTGATATTTTAGCAGATCAGGTCAGTTTGTACCAAAGCCCAAAATTGCACTTTCTGAAAGAAAAAAAGAAAAGGAATAAGAATGAGCTAATATTCAATAAATGAGTCTTATTGATAGATATGGTGTTAAAGCTGAAGTAATGAGATAACTAGAAATAAATTTATATATATAGTTTAAATAACATCATAATATCTTGAAATAATGTTATTTTGTTTACAATGAGATATTAATTCAAAATAATGACATTCCAGAAAGCATACAGTTCAGGGCTCTTGATATATTGGTCTCAGTCAGGTGCTGAGTTTTGCACAAGATTACATTTTAGATTAAATACAAAATAATAACTTCTGTGTATCTAATTTTATAATCCAGCTACATATTAATAATCATGCTGGTCTTTTCATTTAATTAGATCTAGGTTCTTCTTTTCTGCTTCAAAATAATGTTTCGATCCTAAAGTTTTGTTTACTTCCTAAAATACTTCCTCTTTCTCATTACTTAAGAATTCTCTGATGCCTTAGCCTGCAGACTTTTCTTTTTTTTTTTTTTTAGCTCTGGCTAACGTCGTCTTTGTTGATTATAAAAAAAAGATGGCTCATGTGACACGTGCACTTTAAACATAACAACGCTTTCACTAGCTACGGGTCCTAGCTACTACAAGCTATGTAGCTAGTCTTAATAATAATAATAATAATAATAAAAATAAAGATGTGATTTATTTATATAATTTAGTCTAACTATGGTGAGGAAAAGGCAGCTTTAAGAGCTGAGCTTTAAGAAATGAGCGCTTGTGCAAGTAGACAGCGTTTAGATCCAAATTGTTGTCTAGTTGGAGTGGCCAGTGACTTCGGATACCAATAAACATCCCAAAACGAACAAATTTGTTATCTCTTCTTACACAGCAACACTAAAATGTTGACATTGAAATATCTCGGGTTTTTCTATACTGCTGTTTCGTCCTCCATTTTGTTTTTTCCCCCGTTTTCCCCCAAGCTGTGTACTGATTGGTCAGGAGATAAAAAGCGCTCGACGTCACTCAGTGTTTTTCTGAAAAGGTGCACTTATTTTTACCTTTTGGAAGTGATCTGCTGTGATGAGCTGCATTCCTGTGGCCGCTTCCCATAGAATTACACGCAAAATATGCGCAGAAATGCGTGCGCTGCACCATTTCCACCTGGCAGTACGAAAGCATGTAATTTGTAGATCGTAGTCTGAAAACCAGTGTACTCAATCTCAGACTGACTGAACTCACTTTTAGACTGCGATTTCAGCAAGCTTTTAAGATTATTAATTGTCACACTGTACGACATGATCCCAATAAAATCTCGCTTGAATTTTCTAACAGACCGCGTGATAACGTGTTCTCCGGAAAATGAGTGCGTTCGGCTTACGTCATTAATCAGCGTGATCCAGAAAATCAGCTCCTTTGCATAAATACGAGCAAAGTGAGCTTGAGGTGATAAGGCGATTTCTCTGTTGATTAGCATGTTTCGTTTTCCCTTTCGCCATATTTGTACAGTGCCGTGGAAAAGTATTTGCCCCTCCAATGTGGCTGAGTGTGAAAGACTGAGCTCCAGTTATCGGGAGTATTCGGTTGCAGTTGTTGCTTCTGATGGGGTGGGGGCACAACCAGTTATTAAGTTTAGGGGGCAATTACTTTTTCACATAGGTGATTTAGGTGTTGCATAACCATCTTCCTTTAATATATGAAATGATTATTTAAAAACTTTGTTTTGTGTTTGTCTTGTATTCAGTTTTGCAAACATGCAAAAATAGAAGAAATGAGGAAGGGGGCAAATACTTAAAAAAAAAAAAAAAAAAACTCTCTCTCTCTCTCTCTCTCTCTCTATATATATATATATATATATATATATATATATATCATGATCCCAGCATCCACACTCTGAGATTTTAATAAAAAATTTTCACACGGCCAGAACTTTGGTGACTTTGTCAACTCGCGACCCACAAATATCACACATTTGCGTTTTTTTTTTTTTTTTTTGGCTTAATTCAAACAGCGAGAGTGAGATCTCCAAGGCCTGAGCCAAGGACTCATAATAAAACACAGCTCCGAAAGATCGTAACAGCTCTTTGATTTTGCCGTGGTGTGAAAACGGGAGGCGGCAAAATGAAAGAGCCATCAGGAGAAGAAAAAAGTGAGCTAGAGTAAAGCTGGAGTGACTGGAAAAGAAACGTCACTCAAACAGGAAGGATCTGGGGGAAAAAAAATAAAGGACGGACGTGGAAACACGCTCGTGCTCCTGTTTGACCTTCGATGGGTTAAACCGAGACCTCAGAGGCACCGTCTGATTAGAGAGCTACAATAATAATAGCTAAAATAATAATAATAGCCATACTCTTACACATGCCAGAGTACACATTGTGGAGCAGGGTGAGAAATGTGTTTAATGAATTTTCATAGAAAACAAAAGACAACAAACCAAAAGGAAGTTGAGTCAAAGAAGCCTTTATTACCCAAGATAAAAAGTATGTCATAATTTCAATATAACATCATAGAAGAATGTCCCGTAGGCCATCTCTGACATTTAAAAAGAAGAGCACGAAGCCTGAGGTCATGTTGAGCCCATTACTCAGTGGTATGTTTAACCCAATCACATGACCAAATCTTTTACCTGACTGCTTCATTTCTTCCCTCTCCCACCTCCTCTCCTTCTTTTTCTTCACTTCCCCTTTCATATTTTCTTACTTTTTGCCTTGCTCACTTCTCCCCTCCTCCTTTTCAGTTCAGTCTTCTCCTTTTCTGTGTTATTTCTGATCTGAAGTGCTAGTCTGGTGACCAGAGTGAAGCTACACACAGTAATGACTTCATTAAGGGGGTGTGTTGAGTAGGGGTGTAGTGATACACTCCGGTAACGAGTCGATTCGATTTGATTCACGGTACTGGCTTGACGATTTCGAATTTGATTCAGTTCTCAGAATACTGTGAACAAAAATTTAATGAAGACAAACTATGACTGAGAAGACTCCTTTTATAGTTCTGTGTAATAAACAATGCAAAACAATGTGCATTTTTGTCTGCATAAAACTAAATACATTAAAAATGGGATAAACAAAGTGTCTGACTCACCCCATCATGTCCAATCATATCATATCTTGTCTTGTGTCCCATCCCATCATGTCTCGCCATGTCATCTCCCATGTCCCGCCATTCACCGCCATGTCCCACCATTCACCGCCATGTCCCGCCATTCACCGCCATGTCCCGCCATTCACCGCCATGTCCCGCCATTTACCGCCATGTCCCGCCATTCACCGCCATGTCCTGCCATTTATCGCCATGTTCCGCCATGTCCCGCCATTCACCGCCATGTCCTGCCATTTATCGCCATGTTCCGCCATGTCCCGCCATTCACCGCCATGTCCCGCCATTCACCGCCATGTCCTGCCATTTATCGCCATGTCCTGCCATTCATCGCCATGTCCCGCCATTCACCGCCATGTCCCGCCATTTATCGCCATGTCCCGCCATTTATCGCCATGTCCTGCCATTCATCGCCATGTCCCGCCATTCACCGCCATGTCCTGCCATTTATCACCATGTTCCGCCATGTCCCGCCATTTAACGCCATGTCCCGCCATGTCCCACCATGTCCCGTCATGTCCTTCTATTGGTTCTGGTACGAGTTTTCTTTAGTGTAATTAACAGCCCCTCGTTCATTCAGTCATTTTTTAATCACAGTAACTGCATTTATTCCTCATTAATTACTGTAGATACTTTAATGTTTTTTACTTTAATGTTTGTATAACCTGTCCTGTGTTCTATAACCAACCTGTGGCATGGTGAAGTTTGGAAAAAAATATACTTAAAAGATAATATTTAATATCAGAATTTCTCTCTGAGAGCAGCATTTCTTCTTTATTGCTAGCTCAGGATCAGCGGTCACATTTGTAAACAGGACAGATGGTTAATACTCGGGTAATCTCAAATGCAGGGAAAGTGTGTTTATTGGTCTGCCAATAGTTCAGTGCTTATTTACTTCTGCTTTGCAGCTGCCGCAGGTCACTTTGGCCCATAAAACCAGCAGTAGCTTCACTCTTTCCGCATTTATTTATGTTCTGAGACCTCTGAGCTGTCGTTATTATATTAGTGGTAATGATAATGCTTGTAATGGTCTATTGTTTGATTTAAAAAAACAAAACAAAACAAGTGCACAACAGAGCAGCATCATTCATACTGTATGTGTGACCCTGTTTAATGGAGGAATAATAATAATAATAATAATAATAATCTCACACACTGGGGAGCATTGTGAGGAAGAATGAAGCTTAATGAATGTTCTTTAAAAAAAAAACAAAAAACCAAGGTTTATTGCCTGAGTATTTAGTTCACTCAGTAAAGTGAGTCATAATTTCAATATAACATAATAGAAAATGTGCTTTAGGCCGTCTATGACATTAAGAGGTTAACTCTAACCTGAATATATGACTGAGATGTATAATAATGCCACAAGGCTTCTGTGTGATTGAGGTTTAGTAGTTTTGCAGGCCAGGCAGATGCTCTCACACACAGATTTAGCTCTGTGCACCCTACAGCCATTGTCCTGTAACAACGGAGTGGCTCAGTGTTGGGTTCTGATTGGACGTTAAGCACAAAAGTCAAACCTCAGAGTCTGAGCATCAGATTTTATGCTGAATTACATTCTTCCTGGCACAAAGTATTCACACTGTACAATAAGGCACGGTTATTGGTGGATGTGACGAGGCTTGGGGGATATAGATTTTTGTTTTTCCCTGCTCATGATTTATTAACAAAAATAAGCAATGAACAGATTAATCGTACAGGACTGGTAAAAAAAAAACAAAAAAAAACAGACAGGAAACCAGACATTTCCACCATTTCATGGTTAAAGAGAATGTACAGGAGGGTAATAATATTATCAGCCTGGAAGTCGGGAACTGCTTGCTGGCAGCGGCAATAACGAATACTCACCTGGATGGTGGATTTTTAAGGTGATTGTGCAGTAATTCTCGGTAAATAGTTACAAAAACGGACAATATTTTCAATGTAATCCTTCTACAAATCAGTTGTCTCATGTCCACTTGGCCGACATTTTCACTGTTGATGCTGTTTTCTACGTGTCTGCACACTGACCGGCACAGGAAAGCGAAAACAAACAATCAAACAAACAAAAGAAACTCAGCTTATTTCTAATAATCACTTTTTTAATTCCTACAATCATTAACATTATTTGTAAAGTGTTAAATTTGACAGTTTGTTGTAGGCCTGTTTAATCCTTTTTATGTCAAACTTTTTGGCCTTTTTTCTCTTTCAGACAAATAACCAATAATCTGAAAGTGCCATTTTTAACCATTTTCACCATTTTTTGTTGGCACTTTTAATAAATATAGTAAACTGATGTTAACTATATACTTGTCTAATATTAGCTAAATCAAACATACATTGATAGAGTTTATTTAACATTAATGAACGCAAAACTTTCTCCGTTGACAGAAAGCGACGACGCCCCTCAAGTCCAGCTGAGGGCACGTGAGATGGGGCAGGGGGCGGGGCTTCCAGACTTCAAAAAACGTACACAGAGCATTCCAGATTCACATGTTGATTGGCTCATCTGCTGTGTTTACTGGGGGAGAAAGAAATTCTTTTTTTTTGCCGAAGTTTTTAAATCACACTAGCATGGTCTGATGTTAAATTGCGGCGCTACTACGGGAAATGTGTAAATGTCTGGTAATATCATTGCAAACATCACTGGACATAGTGGCAGGGTGCGATTGCCTCGATGTGACCCGTTTATTTGTTTGTTTGTTTTTGGTGCTTATATTGTGCATCTATGAGATTTCTCCCTTTAATTAAGTCACCCTTATCAGTGTTATGCAAACTCATTTTCACTTCATGCTAGCAATCATAGATGGTCACATTATCATTTTCATGTTTACTTTAAATTGCTTAACACGGCCCCTTAAATCTCTGGTGTTTTCCATGTGGCTCTCAGCCAGAGAGCACTAAATTCTTCTGATAAATGGGATGCTGTACCGTTATGACTCACAGTGGGAAGGGCTTTTGGCATCCTGCAGGGAAATCTCAACACTTTCCCTTGTTTCTTCTTAGATGCCTTTAAAAGGACTGGAGGCTTAGTGCTGGAAAATGTCTTCAGCGAGTCGCGAGCTCGCACGGATATTTAATCAGACCCAGCAGCATTAATCTTTGAAGTCAAATGCATGACTTTATCTATTTTGGTTCTCAGGTGCAGTGGATGGGTTTATTTAATGTGACTCGCCGTCTAAGCAAAAGATTTAAAAAAAAAAAAAAAGATCTGTTTAGATTTTTATTTCGCATTTGTACGTAATCTGATTAGTCAGCCTGTCAAATAAAGTGTGAGATACAATGGCTGAAGCTCGACTGAAAAAATATGAATGCAATTCATTTTTCATAAAGACAGAATTGACTTTGTTGCATAAGTTGCTGGGAAGGGAGGAGTGTGTGTGTGTGTGTGAGAGAGAGAGAGAGAGAAAAAATGCTGTGATTGATTAGTCTGCATATTTGATTTTTTTTTTTTTTTTTTTTTTAAATGGGTGTTTATCTTGGTTTACTCCAGCACAGATACTCATGAAACGTTTTGGGGAAAAAAAATGGAAGGGAAGTGCACCAAAAAAGTAAAAACCTCCTGCTTGCATGACTTTTGTTCTGTGAGATCCCAGTCCTGATGCACACCTCCAGTCTCAACCAGATGCTCTTTAAAAAAAAAAAAAAAAAAAAAGAATAGTGTGCCTCCTATTTGGATCTGTATTTGTGTCTGTTAGGAACACGTTGGTCGTCATTTTTTTAAATTATTCTCGCGTGTGTACTGATTGTTGTTGAATGCCACTTACCCGTAAATTGCAAAGCGTGTGCACAACACAGCTGATTTGTCACACCTACACTGAAAAAAAATAGAATTTGACCTTCAGTAAATTGTACATGATAAAATTTTTCTTATCTGTGCATATTGCTCCAGTGGTGGGGGTGTGGCTTATAAACTTGATTTGCGTATGGGTCTAAGGAACTGTAAACTGATTTAATTTTGTTGTGTTGTGTAAGGTTGTGTAAGGTTTTGTTTTCAGTATTTCTTGTTTCGTGTTGGTTGCAAGGCTTAGGGCTTTTGAAACGTTTTCGCAACACCAATTTTTTCGGTACAAAGTTTTCTTAGTTCACCATGTTTGTGTTTCTCAGTCACTGGGTGTGTCTTCTTATTGAAATACTACTTCTAGTTTGAGTGTTTTAAGGTGTTCTTGTTCTACAGTGTTTAGATTTACACATTTTATTTAAGCTCTCTTGCATGAAATAAATAAAATTTACGTAAAAGGGAAGTCTGACTGACTCGTTTTATTTGCGCAAAATATAACCGTTTCAACCAAGTAGATTTTACTTGAAATTTGACTTGAAACGAATTTAATTTTACTTAAAAATAAAAGCAAACGCAAATAGTTGCCAAATGTAAATTTTACTAATTATTTTAAAAATATACTTGACTTTACTCATGACAGTTTATTTGATTTCAGTTACATAATTTATGCAAGTAGATGAAACATGATTAGATGTAGTTGGAATCACTCACTTGAAGTAAACTCTACTCGATATAATTTATGTAATATAACTAAAAAAACTATGAGTAAATGTTACTCCAAATATACATCTGAATGTAGCCGATTTAACAATGTGTAACCACTTGACATAAAAAATGAATAAAATTCAAAGAGGAATTTTTTTCTGTGTTCAAATCTGTATAAAAGGAATAGCTTACAGAGAGTTGAAAGCACAAATTGAGGACAAAACTCATTGCTATAAGCATCTTGTTAATTGTTGCTATCTTGCACGCTAGTGCAATTGAAATGCCAACTTTCTTCCTCTGAAAGAAAAAAAAAAAAAATCCTTGTAGTGGTCCCTAAATATCCATTGTCTTGCTACATTGTAAATGTAGCAGTCTTCGTAGACTTCTTATACACACTCAGGAGCTCTTGGAGGATATGAACGTTTTCCCAAACATTCACTACATAATTTCTTGTGTAAATGCTCCTATGAATGGTTTATGAATAAATTCGTTCGTATCCAGCTTGATAAATGAAGCCCAATATCTGTTCATTCTGAATAACATATTCGTATATGGCGCCATCCCTCGTTCCTATGCGTTTCAGCCCTCCTTCAGCACCAGGATTTTTAATCTCTGATCCAGCACTGCTGAAGCCCATCAGATACAGCTCTGGCCTCTTAGCTGAACCCTCCATATGGCTGCAATCAGAGGACGTCATTGTAAATGACCTCACTGGCTTTAATCCACACGCTCTCTGTATCGTACTCTGAACATGACCCAAGAAGGACTTTGTGCAGAAAGCCAGTTGCCAATGAATCATAAAAAGGCATTTTGGTGTGTTTTAGGAAAGACTAGAGCAACAGTGTGATGAAATTAGATGCCTGCTTTTAGTCCTGTTTGCTGGAACATATTATTATTATTATTATTATTATTATTATTATTATTATTATTATTATACAAATGATGAACTGGTGTTTGGGGTAAATTAATTACCATGGCTCCAAAGTTACATTTTCCATTTACATCAGAGAGCTACATGTATACACTCAAAGTGCGATGTCACAAAATAGCTAGTAACATCCATTATGCAGATTACTAGAGTGTAGCATGGTAGCCATAAGTTTTATCTACAGAACAAGCTACATGCTAACTTTCCACCTAGATAGTATGGCTAATATTATAAATAAACAAAATTGTAGTTGCTACGCTAACTTTATACTTTGACAGGCTTGGCTTGGCTGCTGTTAAATAAATCACTGAGAATATGAAATTGCTGGCGAAGTCGATACTATACTGAAATTCCACTTGCTGTGAAAAATGTGATCTGGTTTGGTATGGTATGGTTAGGTATGAATGGTAAAAACTGTAAGTAGGGATGGTACAAATTGTAAGGTGATATTGTAGGTAGGAATTGGAGGTATGGATTGTACGAAATGTAGGTAGGAATGCTGGGAATTGTAGGTAGGTATTGTACAAATTGTAGTTGGGAATGGTAGGGATTGTAGGAATTGTAGGAAGACATTATTGGTAGTGATTGTACAAATTGTAGGTAGGAAAGTTAGAAATTGTAGGTAGGGATTGTACGAAATGTAGGTAGGAATGGTAGGAATTGTAGGTAGGGATTGTACAAATTGTAGGTAGGAATGGTAGGGATTGTAGGAATTGTAGGAAGACATTAGTGGTAGAGATTGTACGAATTGTAGGTAGGAATTGTAGGTGGTAAATGTAGAAATTGTAGGTAGGGATTGTACAAATTGTAGGTGGGAATGGTAGGGATTGTAGGAATTGTAGGAAGACATTAGTGGTAGAGATTGTACGAATTGTAGGTGGGAATTGTAGGTGGTAAATGTAGAAACTGTAGGTAGGGATTGTACAAATTGTAGGTGGGAATGGTAGGGATTGTAGGAACTGTAGGAAGACATTATTGGTAGGGATTGTATGAATTGTAGGTGGGAATGGTAGGGATTGTAGGAATTGTAGGAAGACATTGGTAGGAATTGTAGGTAGGAAAGTTAGAAATTGTAGGTAGAGATTGTACGAAATGTAGGTGGGAATGGTAGGAATTGTAGGTATGGATTGTACAAATTGTAGGTGGGAATGGTAGGGATTGTAGGAATTGTAGGAAGACATTATTGGTAGGGATTGTACGAATTGTAGGTAGGAATTGTAGGTGGTAAATGTAGAAATTATAGGTAGGGGTTGTTTGAAATGTAGGCAGGAAAGGTAGAAACTGTTAGTAGGGATTGTACAAATTGTGGGTAGGAACTGTAGGTAGGAATGGTAGGGGTTGTAGGAATTGTAGGAAGACATTATTGGTAGGGATTGTACGAATTGTAGGTAGGAATTGTAGATGGTAAATGTAGATATTGTAGGTAGGGATTGTACAAAATGTAGGTAGGAATGATAGAAATTGTAGGTAGGGATTGTAGATAGGAATTGTAGGTGGGAAATGTAGAAATTATAGGTAGGGATTGTTTGAAATGTAGGCAGGAAAGGTAGAAATTGTAGGTGGGGATTATATGAAGTGTAGGTAGGAATGTTAGGAATTGTAGGTACGGATTGTACGAAATACAGGTCGGAACTGTAGGTAGTGGTTGTAGGAATTGTAGGTAGGAATGGTAGGGATTGTACGAAATGTAGTTAGGAATTGTAGATAGGGATTATAGGAATTGTAGGTAGGAACAGTAGGGATTGTAGAAATGGTTGGTAGGAGTTGTAGAAATTGTAGGTAGGGATTGTAGGAACACTGAATGCAGAAAAAATATTTTACAATTTTAAAGAATAAGTTCACAATGTATGTATGTATATGTATACACACACACACACACACACACACACACACACACACACACATGTGTATAGCCCTACAGGGTACCACCCGAGTACAGTATGTAGATTCTTCCCAACAGCTTGCCCTTCCTCCAGCTGCTTCACTCAAGTACTGGTTATCTCTAGTTAAAGAGTGTGTTGTTTTACAGGCGTCCTTTGAACCTGCCTAGAACGTGTTGGTGTGAAAGTGAAAGTCAGATCAAGTGTTTCTAACAAGCTGGGCTTCAGTGCTTCCGTTCTCAAAGAGCTCTTCCGTGGAACTGGGGGCATTGTTTTGGAGAGGGGAAGCAATGATGGAAGAATGTTTGTTCTCCTGAGATCGACACTGGGAGGGATGGCTTTATTTTCCACTTCGGTTTCCTCAGTGCCATGGTGTGTTTCATATTCACAGAGCTGTATTCAGAGGAGGGATAGAGGGAAAGGTTGTGATTAGTCCTGGTAGGAATGGAGGGCCAGAACGCAATACAGGCTGAGTGTTTTCCTGAACGGACGTAACTCTGCTCATCAGTGCTATGTGTAATTTGTCATGATGTAATTGGGCAGTGCTGTAGCTGTTTAGGAGACAAATTTGGCTTTCCTGATTTACGCTAAAATGATGTGTGTATGTAATATTTTTTCATTTTTTACGCTTTGAAAAAACACCATAATGCTGCTCACCTTTATTTAAGAGTCGGCAATTAAGAACAATGATCATGCTGTCTTGAAATTATCCCCTAAGCCTAATATTATCCAAGTCCAAATGGATGGTTTTGAGGCAAGTAAAGTAGTCCTAAGTAGTGCAGAAATTACAGAGCAGAGGGAGGTGTGTCTCTGTAAGACACTGACACGGAGGCTTTGTATCCTGTCAAGCACAATTCACTTTGAACAAAGTTTCTCTTGTGTTTGTGTTTATCCCATCTCCCTGAAACCAGGTACCAACATGGACAACACCTCCAGTTTTCTAGGGTTTTTTCCATAGTCAAAGGTTTTAGGGAAGCCTAAATTGTGAAAAAGTGTGCCTAAGTGAGGTACAAGTGTATACAGAGCAACAAGTTACTGGATAATTGTGGTATGAACGTTAAGTAAAAGAGCGAGGATGAATTGTTTCAGTGAAGTTTCAAATTAGTCATATCAGATTTACAGAATATTATTTTTAAATAGAAATGTCATGTCTCAAACTGTCCAGGATCCAGTTGCACCAGCTGACCATAAGCTCAGTCATAAGTCAGGATGTAAAGTTACACTTAAGGTACATTGTAATTAGTAGGGCATAAAGTGATCGCTGTTGCACAGAGGGACATATTTCTCCATCTGCAGCGAATCAGTAACATGATCCGACATAACCAGGAAATAGTACATCCACAGTCGAGGCATGTTAAGACTCAGGGAAGCGGTTACTAGCCGTCTTATGTTTTTCAGCGTGATATGTGTGGACTAACACACAATGCTGTTGTAGGAGAATAATCCACACCAGGGTTGTGACACATGGCCTGATGCAAAGCGATGTGGATTATTTTCCAATAACCATGCAGCCCAAAATGTTTTATTCCTCGTATACCACAGCAATTTGTCAACAGTAACATTTTATTTTATTTATTAACGAACAGCATGTTGCGCTGTTTAACCATTTAATGTTATAGAACGGAGTCAGTTCATGTTCTCACTTCTGTTATAGCAGCTGTACACAGTCACTGCCTCACCAGCATCTCTTTCTTTTCTCGTTCTTAAATTTAATAAGACAGAAAAACAAACAGGACAGGCTCCTCTGTCCTGAAGACTTTACTGTGGTGGAAAACTCACTGTTACAAAGCGCTCACACTGGAGACTTCTTCCATAAACGTCTCCTAACAGAAAGCTACACCATATCACTGACTGTACATTTTTCTTTGTTACATAACACAATTTAAAAAAAAAATCTGTTTATTATTAGCCTTAGGTTCTTTGGAGCACCCAAGAGCTCACTCTGCTGGCTGACATAAAACAGTCTATTTGTTGTCTTACAATTGCTCTTCTGAGGGATTGGACCACACGAGCTAGTCTTCGCACCCCACATGCATCACTGAGCCTTGGGTGCCCATGATCCTGTCGCTGGTTCACTGGTTGTCCTTCCTTGGACCACTGTTGGTAGGTACTAACCACTGCATACCAAGAACACCCCACAAGACCTGCCGTTTTGGAGATGCTCTGAACCAGTTGTCTAGACATCACAATTTGGCCCTTGTCAAAGTCGCTCAGATCCTTACGCTTGCCCATTTTTCCTGCTTCCAACACATCAACTTCGAGAACTGACTGTTCACTTGCTGCCTAATATATCCCACCCCTTGACAGGTGCCACTGTAACGAGGTAATCAATGTTATTCACTTCACCTGTCAGTGGTTTTAATACTATGGCTGATCTGTGTATTTGACTTTCATTCTTCAGTATACCTAACACCATGATGGCAGACTGATATCCTTATTTTAAGGAATAAACTGTGTTAACAAAATAACTCCCATTGCGCTAAAGACCGCAGATTATTAAGCATCTTTGACATTTTGGATGGTTTGTAAATTTGACTTGTGAAATTTTCAGTCATGGTTCTCCAGGTGACTGGCTTTGTGTGGATAAACCTGTTCAGCATTTTAAACACAGGCCTCCTTGTTTAAACCAAAATAAAAACCTGCCATCTTGTGCCAGGGCTCCTGTTTTGTCAATACTGCATCAACCCTTTATTTAGCATACGTTACGCAGATGCTTCTGGAAATATATTCTTGCTTACAGCTTCCGTCTTTGTAGATCAGCTTGTTTTTCTGCATTTATTTCTCAGAGTAAAGATGAAATGTAATACTGCATTTGATAAACAGAATGCAAAAATTTATTTATTATTAGATACCAGGTTTTTTTTTTTTTGTTCAAATTTTGGCAACAAAGCCAAAATTTGGGATTTCCAGCTCGGATGTTTTCAGTTTAAAGGCGGTTTTCTCTTTTTCCCACATCGACTATGGCAACATGCAACAAGTTGCTAAACAAGTTGAAAGCACAGAAGTTAAACTTTGACCACTATTTCAAATTCTCATACAGACTGATATGATTGTAAAGTGTCACGTTATAACGTTACGTTACATTTAATTATTAAACAGTTGAAATGGTATTCAGCAGTGGTAACTTTTTTGGGTAAACATAAAAGTGTCCGACTTGGCCATTTTTACCTGAAACCTTTTGCTGGTTGAAATTTTGGTGCATCTCTGAATTGTGTTGTGTTAAAAACTGAAAGAGGCAAAAAGTCTTAAATAGGATAGTTGAATACTTTATTTAGAGTTTCACATTTTAATAGTGAGGACATATTGCATGTAAGCTAGCAAAGGAAAAAAGTTAGCATTGCTAGTTGAATACAAATAAGACCAATTTTTTAAATTTATTTTTTTAAATAATAACTAGGCTATAATGTTATTTCTGTATATAGTATGGTACCTAACTAGTGCTATCTAGTAAATGCATGATTGTAATTATTTAAAATATATTAATTTTATTTTTATTTAGTGTAGCATATAGTGTAGAAACTACAGTGTGAAACTATTTGTTTACTATAGCAGTGTAGCACTATGTAGTAACTGATTATTTATATAGTATAAATATACAGTAATTGTATTATATAATATAATAAGTGCAGTACTATATAGTAACTATAGCATGATCTACATGATTAACTGTAGTAGTGTAATAGTATATGCTAGCTGTCTGGTTATTTCTAGGTTATTTCGAGTATAGTAACTGTAGTACATGAGTAACTGTAGAAGTGTAGTACAATATGGTAGCTATGTGGTTATATCTAGGTTGCTTATAGTATGGAAACTGTAGTAGTGTAGTGCTGTATGTTAGTTGTATGGTTATTCTTAGGTTATGTTAAGTACAGTAACTATATTAACTGTAGTAGTGTAGTACTATATGGTAGCTATATAGATATTTCTAGGTAATGTTGACGATAGTAATTGTAGTACGTGAGTAACTGTAGTAGTGTAGTGCTGTATGGTAGCTATATGGTTATTTCTGGGCTGCTTCTAGTATAGTAACTATAGTACACGAGCAAGTAGTGTAGTGCTGTGTGGTAGCTATATGTTTAGGATTACTTCAGGTATAGTAACAGTCATACATGAGTAAGTGTAGCACTATATGTTAGCTATGTGGTTATTTCTGGGTTATTTCTAATATAGTAAATAGAGTAAATATAAAATAGTACTGCATAGTAACTATAGTGTAACTATAGTGCTGAAGTATACTGTATATATAGTATATGCTCTTGTACCTATAGTATAGGTGCATTAATACCTATAAAATTAGGACTGTACAGTCTCTGGTATATTGCACTGTAGCTCTACGCAGTACTTTACCTTTGTACTTTGGTATATTACATTAACTCTTTTGTTTCGCACTCTTGCTGATGTATAGCAGACTTTCAGTATATGTCATGCCCCTGTCACTTGCTTGCCTTTTGCATTCTGAGGCACCAGTACTGCACTGGTACTTTTCTGATCATGCTGCTGCTTTCATTTTTATTCTACATTTATATCATATCATGTATGTCCATATCATACTGCTGCCTTTCGGTCTGTGTATTTACCATATTAACACACTGCTATTGTTTTCTGTGTGTGTGTGTGTGTGTGTATATATGTATATATGTATGTATGTATATATATATATATATATATGTTAATTATGTTTATCTTGTCTTAGTATAGTAACTGTATTAGCTACAGTAGTAACTACAGTAATACAGTAGGGTGGTACTATATTATACTATATATAAATATTTCTGAGTGAGACAATATTGCATTTTTAACTTTATTTTCTGACTGTTTCAATTTTCTACCCATTTCTATAGGATATAGGTATAGTGTAGTAGTAACCATAGTATGGTATAGTGTGAAATTATGGCTCTATTTAATTACGCAGTGATTTGTTACAGTCTCTGGTATAGTAACTCTAATAAAAATAATAAACTTTCCAATGATAGAATAATACTTTGTGGTTAGTATAATAACAATAGTAAGGTATTCTAATACTATTAAAAATCCTTAAATGTAGTAGTTTTGTAACTATGTGGTAACTGTATTAGAATAGTGCTCTGTGACTGTTTCTGTACTGTAGTACATAGTGTATTTAAGTAAACTGTAGAGTAGTAGGTTTATAGTATTATATAGTACCAAGTTTTTTTTTTATATATATAGTTTAGTTGATAGACATGGACAATCCTCTGACATGCTGCACCAGTGCTGCTATGTATCATTTTGTCCTGTCTTGTCCTGTCTTGTCTTATTTTAGTATAATAACTATATTGACTGCTGTACTGCAGTAGAGTGGTACCATATGTTAGCTATTTCTCTAGTATGGTGTTAGTACTAATAATTATGATATTAATAATTCTAATTACTAATAATTATTTCTATAACTAGTAATTACTATCATTCTAAATACTAAGAGTTATTAAGAGTTCCTAGTAATAAAATGAATATTTTACTTTATTCTTACGTTACAAACCCAAACACGTTTAATTTCACTGTGCAACCTGATACTTTAACATACTTACCAAGGCAGCTGTCTCAGATAGTAATTGCTCCTTTTCTTCTGGTGCACTACATTCTTAACCTCACCATAGTAAATACCACAAATCCTGTATATCTTAATTCCCATGGTGAGTCATATGGGCTTTTCAGCCACACCTCCCTCGGTGAAGTGTTCTGGCTGAACGAGAAAGCAGGACTCCTGACTCAAGAGCATAAATCAGTTACAGGCCACAGACCGAGCTGTTTATGGCTGTGCATTATGTGCAGCTCAGCGATGGCACGTAAATACTTGTGTAATAGCAACCTGCGCTGCGGGGCGTGAACTTTTAGCTTTCTCATTAAAGCTTTGCCAATCTGGAATTATAAACCATCTTCGCTCAAATGTCTATGTAATAAATTTCATATGTAGTTTTAAAAATGAATGTTAATTTTGAGTTCCTCCATAGGTTGTGAAACCCAGCAAGCGACCACACACCAACGCCTTGTTGCATGTTGCAGCATGTGTCAGTGTGCGCAGCTGTGATCTAACTTAGCGTATATAAACGGAGACGTTACCTCACACGACACAGAAAAAAAAAACAGCTTCCTGTGACTTCTATTTTGAGACCGGTAGAGAGGGCCGGAGCTCTGTAAACAATGCATCAGCTGTGTTCGTAAGGTAACACGCTGCCCAGAATCTGCCCCGGGCTGCCAGATACACACGGGTTGATCTGGCTCGAGTCTCGTTTAGCGCTTTTCTCTTAGAAGGTCACTGCTCTGGAATTATGGGTCTTTTTTCACAGCAAAGTGCAAAGAAAAAAATCCCCTGCTTTTTCCTTTAATAGTGGGCTTCAGGGAAAGACCGCTGAACAGGAGAGCTCAGCATGCCATTACAGTGGGAGCATTTGAAGGAACAGTTCAGTGAAACATTTAATTCATCAGCCAAGACATGTTTGGTTCACTTGTTTAGTTTTGCTCTGAAAAGAAATTCTAACACAAAATCTCTTCCTTAAATACATGCCCTAATTTCTTCTTGTACTTGCTTCGTACCTAATCTGATTTTCAAATACAGTTTTATAAAGTAGTAAGGATAGTCTTTGTTTACAATTTAATATCTTTCAAAGCAGAAATACACTGTATGGCCAAAAGTATGTGGACTTCTGACCTTCACACCCATATGTGGTTCTTCCCCAAACTGTTGCCACAAAGTTGGAGCCACACAATTGTATAGAATGTCTTTGTATGCTGTAGCATTACAATTTCCCTTTACTGGAACTAAGACCCCAAACCTGTTCCAGCAAGACAGCGTCCCTGTGCACAAAGCGAGCTCCATGAAGATGTGGTTTGAGTGAAAGGTTGGAGTGGAAGAACTCGAGTGTCCTGCACAGAGCCCTGACCTCAACCCCACTGAACACCTTTGGGATGAACTGGAACACCGACTGCACCCCAGACCTCCTCACCAACATCAGTGCCTGACCTCACTGATGCTCTTGTAGCTGAATGAACACAAATCCCCACAGCCACACTCCAAAATCTAGTCAAAAGCCTTCCCAGAAGAGTGGAGCTTATTATAACAGCAAAGGGGGAATAAATCTGGAATGGGATGTTCAAAAAGCACATACTGGTGTCATGATCAGGTGTCGTACAGTATATATCATCATCAGCATTACTTCCTGCTTTCTGATACCAAATTGCATGGAGGAAAAATTGTGATTCAGGTTGTCCAAGACGGATGGTGTTTCTATGATGTGTGCTTTTTCTTATGCATCTTGAATATCAGGTTTGAAATTATACACATGAAAATGATAACCTAAAACAGATTTAAATCCAATTGCCCAAATCACTTAAGGAGGTCTGAGATGGACTTTAGCCAAGTGTAAATGCATCTGTCTCTCCAAGTGATATTTAATAATCTCCTAAATGCAGCAGAAGTTTGTAGTTTAGATGCTACTAACATACCTGGGTGACATCATGCTCTCACAAATTTTTTTTCTTGCTAAGCAAAACCTATTTCTATTATGCAGACCCCTGTTTCTTTTGAACAGAAATGCCCCATGTGATGCATGGATTGCGGTTGTTCTTCCCCTACATGATTAGCATTAGCTGGCTAGCCTGGGAAGACAACTCTCCGTAGCACCACTATGCTAGCAAGGTGAACTTGCGATCTCGTGATGATTGGATGAATGCTTTGATATTGCATCTTCACCCAGATACTTCATGTATAAGGCAGAATAGGCTGAATGTGCTGTTGCAGGGTCCTCATCAGCACTCCTGTTACTGAGCGCCAATTTTCTGCACCAGTAATCCACTTTTTCCAGGTCCTATTTAACCCTGATTAAGTGGCTTAATCAGTCCGATCATCAGCAGACTAAACCTAACCAGAACACTGCTTCTCGGAAGTGGTCATAGTCCACTATATTTATACCTCACTATTTGTGAATTAAATTCCCCCATTGCTTGGATTCTGTCAAAGATGAAAATAAGAAGTAGGTGGAATTGATTGTTGGTGCTGTTTTAGATCAGTTTATTTTACAGGGTCAAAGCTGAAAATAGTGCACAGTTGGACACTACTCATAACTCTCATCTTAAAATACCCCGTTTGTTTCTCTCATGCACCCCCTCATGGGATGTCGGCAATAAAGGGATCGCCCCTCGGGACTATAAGAATGGATCCTGTTTCCACAGGGTTAACATAGCACTAGCAGATCCTACACACACTTTTCACAGAGGAAAAAC
>CM040456.1:4585220-4615970 GCA_022758105.1 Pangasianodon gigas | reverse complement strand
TATATATATATATATATATATATATATATATATATATATATATATATATATATATATATATATATATATATATATATATATGTGTGTGTGTGTGTGTGTGTATGTATATGTATCTACATATATGTATATATGTATGTATTTTTCCATATATATATATATATATATATGGAAAAATGCAAAAATATATGAAATATATAACTTTCTGGAAGCCTTTTGATGTCTGCTCAGCTGATTTGATAAATCATGTCTCAGTGTTTAGTTGATTCATGAAGGACTTGTCTCTCTTCTTGATTCTTTCAGAGCTCTCTCAGGCCCAGCGTAAGTTTGCTCAGTGTCTGGGGGAGTTCCAGTTCGAGTACATCGGGGACGCGAAGACTGACGATGAAAAGTGCATCGGTGAGAGATGTTTGATGTTTTCCCCCTTCCAATGCTCTCGTATCATGATTACAGCATTACACAATCATCAGACGTGTGCTGAAGTGCAAGCTCATGGCTGAAGCTGACAGTCAGGAAACGCTGAAGGGCTGAATACAGAGTCACATGCCAGTACTTTCACTTGCTCTTTATTTGTATTGATTTGCTCATTTGTTTTGTGCTGCTGCATAAATGACAACAATGACACTTTAATTTCTGCTTTTTAATTAAAGCGAATTGCAAAACTACAAGGTAAAGATCAGGCAGATAGACAGCTGACACTCAGAAGTCACACACACACACACACTCATGCATTGTTGCTCAAATTGATTTAAAGTTGCTGGTAATTATTATGTTGGCTTGACAGACAGCACTGTTCTCATATTCTTCTTCTTCTCATTATTATTATTCTATTTGAAAATTTGTATAACTGTTTTCAGGGGTGCAATTTTTGACACAGAGCCACGAAATTCGGCAGAATTGTAGCTCCCATACGGGAACAGGACGCTTAGGCTTTTGGGAAAGAACGGAATTACAGTTACCGTGTAGCAACGCTCCAAATTGCGTTTTTTTCCCCCCCATAGGAATACATTGAAAATGTTTCACTGATCGTTTTTTCACAAGATTTGATCCTTTGTTCATTCAGCTATACTGAACACACCCTAGCAACCAGCTGAGTTTCCTTAGCAACTGACTAGCTGCAACCTAGCAACCAACTGGGATCATATTGCAATATCCTCGAAACACCATAACAGCCACCTAGCAACACGCTAGCAACCAGCTGGGTTAGCATAGCAGCGTTTTAGCATTTAAATGCTTTAACCTTTCAATATGTTTCAGCATTTTTAGCCTTTCCATATTATAAACTTTCAGCCCTTTTTACCTTTACATGCTTACCTGTTAAACGTTTTATCATTTTAAAATCAGTGACAACACAACACTGTAATATCGTTAAACGTGTTTAGCATTAAAAGCTCTGTCAGGCCAACATCATAGTCTCATCCATGAACTTCCAGTTTCTAATACTCCCCCTTCTTATTCTGCACTTTAACCAAGGTCAGGTTATTTCATTTATTACGCTCAGCTCATTTATTAGATCATTTTAGCTTTCTTTCTTTCTTTCTTTCTTTCTTTCTTTCTTTCTTGTCTTTTACCGAAAATTTAAAAAAAAAAAAAATTTCTTGTTCTTTCATGTTTACTTTCATGTCTTTCTTTTTCTCTTTTCTGTCTTTCTTTTTTCTCACTTTCTTTCTTGCTTTCTTTTATGTCTCCTTACTTGTATGTTCTCTTTCTTTCTTTCTTTCTTTCGGTAATTACATCTATAATCTTTCTCTTATCTGTTCATCACTATCAGTTTTCCTCAGCAGATGTAGCCGTACTATAATTCCTCTTGCAGTCAGACGTTTGTGTTGATATGTTTTGCTGTGTTGCTTTTTAACACGTGCCACAGACGAGCCGCTTCAGGTAACTGCAGCTGAGTGACTCAAGTCCTGCAGAGCTGGAGCTGTGGATTTACTGACAACAGCAGCAAGGCTTAGGGGAGAAAATCCCTCAAAGCCGTTTCTCAGGTTGTCTTCTGTTTGTGTTGTTTTGTGTGTGTGTGTTTGTTGCAGATGAATCTTTACAGGAGTTTTCCGCCTTCCTCAGAAACCTGGAGGACCAGAGGGAGCTGATGGTAGGTGTGCCCAGTCACTCAATCTGATGCTCTGCTTAAATACGCAAAAAAAAAAAAAAGGCAGCTAGCCTCGCAATGAAAACAGACTTCTAGTTATTTCTGTTTGTTGAGTCTAACAGACCACAGACTTGTATTTTTTCTTGTGTAGCAAGAGATGAGTGTGATGCAAGGATATTGTTTACGTTCATTAACCGAGTCACAGTCCATCTGTCGGCGTGTATTTGAGAGTACGGAGGAAACCGGGTTACCCAAAGGAAACCCACACACATGCAGAGAGCACATGCGAAACTAAGCTGAGATCAGGATCAAAACAGTGACCACCGTGCCACTCTTGTGCTTATTTGTGCTGTGAAAATTGTTTGTACCAAACAAATGTTGTGCCAGTCAATAAAATAAAAATTTTATAAACCATATTGCCACAAAAATATTTTTACAGCACAAACACATCACAAAAAATGACCTTGAATACACACCCTTTATTTTCATATTTAGTTGGAATTAAATTAGTTGGAATTTATTAAACTGGAATTAAAATAGAATAAATCTATTTTTGTTCTGGCTAATCTACACACAACAATGTCAAAGTGAAAAGCTAACAATAAAATATTTAAAAATGACCAGCTGCAATATCTTGGTTCAATAAGTATGGACCCCCTTTACTGTAACACCCCTTAAACAATCTCAGGAATTTACCAATTGCCTTCAAGGTCAAATAGTCACTTATTTTTTCAGCACCTGTGTGGAGTCACAGCAATTGATTTGATAGCATGAATAAAAACAACTGGTTACTATGGCCCTTTACTTTTTAAGTGTAAATCCAAATAAAGGTAGCAGCATGGGGTCCAAACACCTCCCAGAACAGCTCTGAGACAAGGTTGTGAGAAGGTACACATAAGGTGAGGGATGTAAAAGATTTCCAAGAGACACCAGAGCACTGTTATGTCCATCATTCAGAAGTAGAAAGTGCACAGTCTGCCAAATCTGTGCATCCATCAAAGCTACATAACCGGGAACGAAGACATTTGGTCTGAGAGGCCACCAGGAACCAAATGGCAACTTTGAAAGACCTACTGGATTTTATGGTGAACAGAGGAAAACTTGTATCACCCAACAGTATCAAAGATATTGCACACATCTGGAAGAAAGCCATTTGTCAAAAAGGTCCATCCGGAGTGCCTTCTGAAGTTTGCACAAGGACACCTGAAGCATCCTTAAACAAACTGGCAGAAGGTTTTGTGTTCAAATGAAACCAAAGTAGAACCTTTTGGCATGAATGCTGGTACATCACCAAAACAACACCATCCCAACTGTGAAGCATGGTGGTGGAAGCATGATGTTGTGGGGATGTTTCTCATCTGCAGGACTGGAGAACTTGTCAGGATTGAGGGGAGGATGGATGGAGCCAAGTATGTGGGGATTCTGGGGAAGGACCTGCTTGCTAGAAACAAGGTGGATTTTCTGGCGTGGCCTAGTCAAAACCTTGACCTAAATCCAATTGAAAATCTATGGAATGGTGTGAAGGTTGCTGTCCAACAGCGAAAACCAACTAACATCTCACAGCTTGAACAGCTCTATGAAGAGGAATGGGGGAAGATCTCCTAATCCATGTGTGCCCACCTTGTGGAGAGCTACCCTGGAAGACTGGTAGCTGTAGATACTGCCAAAGGTGCCTGTACCAAGTATTGGCCCTGGGGGTGTATACTTAAGAAATGAAGAAATTTCAGATTGAACGCACTGTATTTGTGTGGTATGGTATGTTGTGGTGTTTGGATCAGGGAAAACAAGTCCCATTTAGATCCATGAAGTTTGCAGAACCTGACAGAACAAAATGTAAAAAAACCTTTGAAACGGTGTGTATTTGTTTTCTATCCACTGTATTTATCTGCGGTTTATCAAACAAGGGGCGAATTCTCAATTTAAAAGCCGATAGAGTAAAACAAATTGGGCACGTGGCCTTCAAAGGACTGGCATCTCATCCAGGGTGTATTACCGTTCCCATTATTCCTGGGACAGGCTCCGGATCCACCAGGACCCTGACCAGGATAAAGTGCTTACTGAAGATGAATGAAGTTGGGGATGTTTATACATTTACAGTGAGAAGGGCAGCTCCAGTTCATGCCTCAGATGAACACTTACTTGGCTGTTTTGTTACTCTATAGCGCTGACACACACACACACTCACATGTGAGTGGGCACACTGAGTTTTCCATAGGAAGTGGGTTGTTTTGTTTTGCTGTTGGTCATTCGCTGCAGGCTGGAGTGATTCTCTACTGAATGCAGGCTTGCGAAACGGTGAGTCAGTGTTAGCGTTAGCAACAAATCACGTCTCCTCTGCGCTGATCCGTAACAAGCACCTTTACGTTTGTTTAGGTTTTTACTTTGCAAAAATGGCCATTTTAATGCTTACTATATATATCAGCGGTCAGACAGATCTGACAAGGGGGCAAATTCTCGTGAAGCAAATATTGTTTGGGGCAGACCTCTTACAAAACAAAAAACCATCAAATATATTTAAAATATTTATAATATTAAGGTTTGAAGCTTTTCCATGAAAATACACAACACAACAATATGTCATGTCCTCTTTCTTTCTTTCTTTCTTTCTTTCTTGGTCTTATTCTTGATTTCTTGCTTTTTTATTTTATTTGTTACATATTTTTCTTTCTTGCTCGCTGTTTTTATTTCCTTTTTTCATTCCTGATTTCATTCTTCCTTGCTTGCCTTCTTTCTTGCTTTCTTTTGTTCTTGTTGTTTTTATTTCTTGATTTCTTGCTTTTTAACGATTGTGCAGTTAACTAATCATTGTTAACTAATCATTGAAAACACATGGATGTGGAATCTAATTGTCAATTATTTTAGAAACTATTTCATTAGTTTTATACTATTTAATTATATTAGAAACAAGTATCAGATTGTTTTAGTTATACTGATGTGGCGAGTTTCGGCAGTCACATGTGTAATGGCTCTGGCTTGTACAGAAATGCCAAGTTTTATGGCTCTGTATTTCTTTATGACCCTCATGAAGTCTGTGTGTGTGTTCTGGATTTATAGTGCTGAGTGCTGTGTTGGATTTGCGTTAGATTTGGGATTTGGACGACTCCATTACAGTGTGCTTGTGGCCTGAATGTGTCATTTTGGTGTTCAGTAAACACAGTAAAGCCAGCGCTGGCCCTGCCCAAAACTAAACTCACACCAGCTGGCTTGTTTTGAAGACAGATCCCAGCCTCCGCCCAATCACAACACAGCAGAGGGCTGATGTCATGCAGTACGATGGAGCAGCAGGACTCAGGCAGAGTGTGCAGGCTCAGACATGCTGAGACAGAAAAAGAAAATGGATCAACGGAGGAAAGGATGACTAAAAAGTTATAGTTGGCATTACCGTGAAATGATCTAGGTCAACATTCGGGCAAAGTTTGCTTCTTAAAGTCCTAAAGATCATTAATGCTTGTTTGCTTTCTAATCAGGTTAATGTTGGTCTCGTGAGCACTGAATATGCAGTATATCTTTATAATATCTGCAGTCCTATTTAGTATCTGGATATGGACTATGTATAATGATTATGAGAGATTACAGAAATGGGCATGTCTACACATTGTACATATTCTCTTCACACCAAGAAATTGTGGCATGTAGTTCGGGCTTATGACAAACCTGTTAAAGATAAGAGAGATGCAAGCTGAGGTGGAGCTGAGAGTGATTTGTAATGTGCTGTGTGAAAACCCCTTACAGCTACAAACACATTTTCTAGAATTGATATCATCAGGTTTAATAGCAACATATTAATTTGTGATTCCTGGTACCATTGTGCCGTCTGCCAGGATATTTCAGCCAAAAACCTGGTTGCCTCTGCCAGGAGGTTCACACTTGGGTATAGGTGGATTTGAAACCAATTGAAATGGGCCGAATGGAAATGACAGCAACTGCTGTATCCACACAACGGTGGTTTAAATTGCAAACTTGTTTATATTTTGAAAAATAGAACCAACTATGTTAATATTGTGGGTTGGTGCAAGCAATAATTGGTCAGACTTTCTGTGGTGGCAGACAGGATTGATCAAGAGCTTCTGCAGCACGGGATTGAACAAAAGTCTGCGAGAGCAAGTGGGATTGGACAGTAATGTCTGCAGGACCGGAGAGCATTGGTCAAGAGAGTCTGCAGGCACAGATGACGTTGGTCAAGAGTGTCTTTAGGAGCAGGTAGGAGTGATGAAGTGTGTCTGCAGGAGTGGACAGGATTGATCAAGAGAATCTGCGGGACAGGATTGATCAAGTGTATCTGCTGGAGCAAGTGGGATTAGTCAAGGGTGTCTGTCAGAGCAAGTGGGATTACTCAAGAGTGTCTGACAGAGCAAATGGGATTAGTCAAGAGTGTCTGCAGGAGTGGTCAGGATTGGCCAAGAGTATCTCCAGGAGCATACGAGAGTGGTCAAAAGTGTTCTTCAGGAGTGGGTGGGATTGGTCAAGAGTTTCTTTAGGAGTTGACAGGATTGGTCGACTGTTTACAGGATCAGATGGAATTGGTCAAGAGTGTCTGCAGGAGTGGGCTTGATTGGTCAAGAGTGTCTGTAGGAGCGCACAGGATTGTCCAAGAGTGTCTACAGGAGTAAGTAGGATAGGTCAAGAGTGTCTGTGTGAGAAGATGGGATTGGTCAAGAGTACCTGCAGGAGCATGACGGGTTGGTCAAGAGTCTTTGCAGGAGCAGATGGGATTCATCAAGAGTGTCTGCTTGAATGGGTGGGATTTGTCAGAATTTCTTCGGGACTGGATAGGATGTGGGATTAAAAACAATCCCATGCATACCTCTGACTTGAATGTCTAACAAAATACTGCATTCACAAGATAAGATAAGATGTACCTTTTATTGATCCTCGTACGGGAAATTCAAGGCACAAGCCAGACTGCAATCCTACACGGACACATCTCATATATTCAGTGTAATCTGACTGCTTTGACCTTTATTATGATTACCTGCTGTATTGTTTGTGTCTGCAAGATGGGCTTGATGATTAGGCTCCATGTCCATAATATAACATCTACATAGGAATAAAGTAGCTTACAGAAACACCACTTCTCTGACAAGTCCCTTTGAACATTGTCTGTATTTTTAAATTTGGCCAATACTCAATCTAAGTAGAGTACAAAAGAGCTCTTAGAAATGTGCTAAAACTCTATTGCCACAGGATAAGAGACATATGAAAGGACAGAACTTTTGTTGTGGCCCTTAATTGTGCTTAATGGTATTTCTAACGGCTAATGTATTATTATATCCATTACTTGATTTGTACAATTCAGCAACTGTGTGTCTCTATTGTTAAAGGCACTCCCTGTGGACAGAAAGCAAATTAAAAGTAATATGTTTTTCAAGAATGCAAATTTGTTTCCATTTATTTAAATGTACTATTTTCCTGTTTGGAGGAAAATGGAACTGCCGCCTCAGTTGATGCCAGAAAATGTAAAAAGTATTGGGATGCATTTTGATTAATAGTGAAGTCCTGCCAAGATTTCAGGACAGAGAAATTGATAAAAACTAAAGTAAGGCTGGATAAAATCCACTCATGAGAACACATTTTGCATGATAGCAGCCAAAATATAATAGTAACTGGAGAAATATCTGTCACACAGACTACTAAACAGTCTAAGTGTATATTTCCGTGATACAGTCCATGTGGTACACACATGTTGACTCCAGAATGTACCATATCACAGTTGTAATACATGTCGTCTTCTACAGATGGCGAACATCACAGAGACACTGATGAAGCCTCTAGAGAAGTTTCGGAAAGAGCAGCTGGGTTCAGCCAAGGTACTTCATTTAATTCCTTTTGGTCCTCACATCAGCAGCATTTCCATCAACACTGTTTTCATCATGGTGTCAAAAATAGATTAGCGTTTATTGTCTCCCTTAGGAGAAATTCGTCTTGGGCAATCGAGAGAACACAATTGACAATACAATACACATATACAATCAAACTACATTGACATGCAGCTGCACCCAGATCTGTATAAACAGCAAAACATTTATACCTATATCTAATATTGCCCAAATACCCTAAACCAAGTCATTTCACATCCCCCCGACACACACACACACACACACATTTTTATTTATTTTTTATTGATCTGATTTTAGGCAGAGAGGAAGAAATATGAGAAGGAAACGGAGAAGTACTACACATCTTTGGAGAAACTCTTAAACATGTCAGCAAAGAAGAAGGAACCACAGTTGCAAGAGGTACTTCTCACGTAGGGCCGTTGTGTCCAATATTTATAAAGACATATCATCTACTGGCAAGCAGAAGATCCAGTTTTCTTCTAGTGATGTTTTTTTTCATAAATGTGTGTCCAAACCACACCCATGTAGCCTGTATGATGTAAACACTTCAAACTGTTTGTAAAAGGGCCTGTGATAAACTGGGAGTTTATTTAACGTGCGCATTTGGTCATGGTGGTTGTTATCAGATCGTCCTCTAGCTTCAGACTTTAGATTTACTTTGGGAAGTACTGTGCACTGGGACTGTAATATGTGTATCTCTGGGATGACTGGGATGTAAATTAAAGCTGTGTAGCAGGTCTAAATCCAGACACTCCATGTATTAGTGTTATAAAAGCATGACTTGCTGTAATTGGGCTTATATCGGTTGTATAAGAGTGTCAGTGTGAGTAATGTGTCACCGAATTTTAGCAAATCTTCTGGATGGAAACGAGCATCAGCATGCAGATTCAGCTAAAACGCAGTTCTACACCTGCACACTCGTTTTATTTTGATGTTTTTTTTTCACCTCCTACACATCTGTGACCTTCACCACCCCCCTTTTTTTTCTTTTTCATTTTTTGTGGCATTGTATTCATTCTCTCTCTGTCTCTCACCCTCTCTGATTCTCTCTCTCTGCCTGTCTGACTTTCTCTTTCTATATCTCTTTGTCTCTCTCTCACTCTAACTCTGTCTGTCTCTCATTCTGTCTCTCTCTCTGTCTCACTTTCTGTCTCTCCCTTTCTGTCTTTTGTTCTGTCTCTCTCTCTCTCTGTCTCCTACCTCTGTAACTAACACTCTCTCTGCCTCTGTCTCACTTTCTGTCTCTCCCTTTCTGTCTTTTGTTCTGTCTCTCTGTCTCTTTCTCTCTGTCTCCTACCTCTGTAACTAACACTCTCTCTGCCTCTGTCTCACTTTCTGTCTCTCTCTTTCTGTCTTTTGTTCTGTCTCTCTGTCTCTCTCTGTCTCTGTCTCCTACCTCTGTAACTAACACTCTCTCTGCCTCTGTCTCACTTTCTGTCTTTTGTTCTGTCTCTCTGTCTCTTTCTCTCTGTCTCCTACCTCTGTAACTAACACTCTCTGCCTCTGTCTGTCTATCTCTCTCTCTCTCTCTGAATGTCTGTCTGTCTCTCTCTGAATGTCTGTCTCTCTCTCTCTCTCTCTCTCTCTCTCTCTCTCTCATTCGTTCTCTCTCTGTCTCTGACTCTCTCATTCTATATCTCTTTGTCTCTCTCTCACTCTACCTGTCTGTCTGTCTGTCTCTCTTCCTCTCTCCATGTCTGTCTTTCTCTCTGTGTCTCACTTTCTGCCTCTCCTTCTGCCTTTCTTTCTGTCTCTCTGTCTACTTCTGTAACACACACTCTCTCTGCCTCTGTCTGTCTCTCTCTCTACCTCTCTTTCTCTCTCTCTCTCTCTCTCTCTCACTCTCTCCCTCTTGTCAAAGCATTACAGAAAAGAGAAGAACTGTTATTCACAAACACGTTGGTTATGACAGTGTCCATATGGAAACATGGAAATTAGAGAATAGAAATTAAACGTTAATGATAATAGTGGCATCCTCATCATCATCATCTGTGGCAAAAATAATCTGTCTCTCTCTCGCTCTCTCTCTCCCTCTCTCTGTCTGTCTCTCTCTCTTGCTCTCTCTCTGTCTCTCTCTCTCTCTCTCTCAGGCGGATGTGGCAGTGGAGACGATGAGACAGCACTTTCAGGAGGAGTCTTTGGAGTACGTGTGCAAGCTGCAGGAAATCCAGGAGAGGAAGAAGTTTGAGTGTGTGGAGCCTGTGAGTGCACGCCTCCTCTCAACTCACCTCAAATGGATGTTTGCTAATACATGTTCTATATTGACAACTATTTACGTCTTAAGACTGACATTTCATAAATGTGTCTTAGAGGTCGTCATAGAAGAGTATTTTGTCCCCATTACTGATAATTGCCATGCTGTCTGATGCCATGGCAGCTAATAACACATGTTTATGTTTGCTAATCTGGGCTAGTGAGGTTAGGTTTTATAGCTGTTATTGTACGTAATATATTTCACTGCACTGTTGAATTCTTGAATGTGATTGGTCAGAAAGTATATTTTCTATAACAGCTGTAATTCAGATCACAGATTCTACTGTGTTATCGTTTCTGTAGTAACAACCTACACAGGGACTTGTACAGTGGACAATCCACATAATCTAATACTAATAATAAATGAATAAAAGTACTACTGGAGATTCTTGAGGACAGACGTGTATGCTCTTTGTGGATGCTTGCTAACATGACAAGCTGTTTTGTTGTTGTTTTTGTCTTACTAATGTCAAGAGAGAGAAGAACTTACACGTAACTATAAATGGATGAAAAGTACAATGTGTCGATATTTAGTACATTAAAGAATTGTTAACATTGGCAAATTGCTGTGGCGTAAGAGGAATAAAACTTCAGGACATGCTGTTAATGGAAAAACGACTTTGTAGTGGCAAGAGTAACTTTGTATGGCTGATTATTTTCCTATAGCAGCACGCCCCCAAGTGGTTATTCCTTACATAACTGGTGTGAGAGGTGTCTGATTGGCTTCCAGTTTCCCTCTCTAATTTAGATTCTCTAATGAAATCAAAAATGACTCTGATGCTCATACTAACGATCCTGTTAACACATTCAGTACTGTTTGACTTTATAGTATACAGATGTGGATGAATAATGATTTATAATGTCAGTATCTGGAAGAGGATGGGTTCCCTTTTGAGTCTGGTTCCTCTCAAGGCTCCTTCCTCATATCTTCTCAGGGAGTTTTCCCTCACCACTGTCGCCTTCGACTTGCCTATTAGGGATAAATCTTACTCCACATCTGGATTTGTGTAATGCTGCTATGTGGCAATGTCTATTGTTCAAAGTGTTATACAAATTGAAATCGAATTGAATTGAATTCAATCCAAAAATTTTATTAATGCTCCAAGTAACTATGTAATCATGTTGGAAAGTAACCATAACACCATATATAAATTATGGTTTAGACAAATATATTTAAGATGGGTTAAAAGGAAGGACGTGAATTTACACAGATTGGAATGATTTATACGTTACAGTTTTATATATAACGCTGCCTTAGACGGTGGATTAACAAGTCATAGCAAAAACAACTTGTTGAGAAATAATGTGTCAAGTGACTTTATATGAGATCAGAATGGATGTCACACTTATGTTTTATCAGGTGCACTTCAGTTTTGATAAAATATATCTTGAAATCAAGCATAAAACTAAGTGAAAATGAGCAAATTAGCACAAAAAAGTACTACTTTTGCACTTACATGAATATATAGGAGTTCACTCGGGTTAAGTAAGGAATAAAACACTTGGGGACATGCTGTTATAGGAAAATAATCAGTGACAGGGTGGTGTGATGAGGCGGTGTTAGTGTTATCACTCGGAAGTTGATTGTTTTCCTATAACACCAAGCCCCGAAGTGTTTTATACCACAGCAGTTTGCCAAATTGTTCTTGTGTTATGTATAAAAATGTATTAAGGAGTGACACTTTTTATCTGTTTAATGTTGTGGAACGTCTGTGAAACACGTTCACTTCCATTATAGCAATTATAAACAGTCTCACCCACCTGTCTTTTATTCTCTCTTGACGTGAATAAGACATGCAGCTTGTAACGTTACCGAGAAACCAGAAACCTCCAGAAGATGTCGAAAAAACTTACAGCTTTACTTCTGATGGTTATGAAGCGTTGAAACTAGAGACTCCTTCCATGACGTTAAATAAACATCTCCTCATAGAAAACGTCTCCATATCAATGATTACACACTGTGTATGTACAGGGTTCACCATACAAGTTCCTGTGAATGAGCTGTTGCTATAGAAACCATGACCTTGTAGCTGGAACTATTGTCAGAGCTGCTGTCATAGAAAATAAATCAACACCTTCTGACCAATCAGAATCGAGGATTCCACAGTGCTATGTTAAAAAAAAAAAAGTGGTTATGACTTGGATTTAATTATTATTTTGGTATTGTGCCAAATAACAATCAGATTATCTTTATGTTGTAACATCAGGTGAGCTGTATTTCTAACTCCTCTCTCTCTCTCTCTCTCTCTCTCTCTCTCTCTCTTTTCACCACAGATGCTGGCTTTCTTTCAGACCGTGTTCACTTTCTACCATCAGGGATTTGAGTTGGCCAAAGACTTCGACCATTACAAAAGAGCCCTGCAGATCAATATTCAGAATGTGAGCAGCTCTTTACGGTGTATTTGAGTGAATATGCAGCGAAAGACTGGTGAAGTTGTTTTAAAAATCATTACACACTCCTTGATCTTTGTTCCATAAGCATATCAACATTTCCCAGCCACACACACGTGTGGTGTCAATGTCACATGGCCACCAGAAGTAAAAAACGTACTCGGTTTGGTTAATAATAAAAGTGCACACGGGGCCTCGTCTGCGATGTGTTACGCTCCCACGCCTGTTTATGGCCGTGCAGGAAGGGACACAGTGAAACAGGAAGTGAAAAAAAATTCAGAGAAGCATTGGAGTTTCCAGGAGAAAGGGCTTTGTTTTCATTGGCCTTCAATTGTGTGCTTTGAATATACAGCCCGGAAGATTGAGGGTCAGCTCTGTGTGTGTGTGTGTTGGGGGTGGGGTGTGTGTGTATGTGTGTTTGCATGCTCTGAGATTGTCTGGTGTTCCAAAGATTGTTACAGATTTATTTTGTGTGTGTGCGTATGTATGTTTGTGTGTTTGTCTATCTGTGTGTGTGTTTGTGTGTCTTTCCATATATACATGTGTATCTGTGTTGTCTACCTGTGTGTATGGGCGTGTGTGTTTGTGTCTTCACATATGTGTACGTGGATCTGTGTGCGTATTTGTGTGTGTGTCTTTACATATGTATATGTGTAACTGTGTGTATCTATATGCGTGTGTGTGTGTGTGTGTGTGTTTAGACGCGGAGCCGTTTCGAGGGAACTCGCTCCGAGGTGTATGAACTGATGAAGAAGATAAAGGAGGCTCCACACGACTACAGACAGACCAGCCGCATCAGCAGCGAGGGCTACCTCTTTGTCCAGGAGAAACGTACGACCGACACACACACACACACACACACACACACCAGAGAGAGCGCGCAATACAAGGGCTTGTCTTTTACATGTCTCTAATGAGTCAGAATGAGACTCATTAATCTTTGAATAATCTGTTTTTGATTCTGTTTACTTGATTGAAAATAATGTTTCACTCCAGAGCTTCAGAATTACTTAGTGGTGTGTTTAAAAATGCTGAAACACACACTAACCTGCCAAAAACAAAAAAAGTGTCCTGGCATTTCCATTTCTTTCCGTCCTGGAGTTAAAACAATATTTGACAGGACCTCATTGTAGACCACAGGAGCGCTGTAAATGCTGTTAAGGCTGATTTCTCAGTGTAACATTGTGTTCTTTAAGAAATAAATCACATTTTAAAAATCAGATCATGTGGTTACTCAGGCTAATTAATTATAGCACATGGTTTTCCCAGTGTGGAAAATGTACAAGAATGCATAAACACGACCGGAGAGAAATGTTTTTCCACATAATTCTGCAGTTTAAAAAATTTAAACAACGATACGACTTAATGGTGGCTGTGAAATTCTGCTGTGATCTTGTGCAGGTCCTCCTCCGTTTGGCTCCAGCTGGGTGAAGAGGTACTGCACCTTCGTCAAGGAACAGAAAATCCTCCACATGATCACGTACGACCCCAAGTCCGGCGGCAAGTTTGTGAGTGACGATCATTTAAACGGTCCATAATGCCTTTTCTGTTCGAGTCTGTTTTGATTTATTGAAGGAGCACACAGCTTATTCTTCCCGTTTCTCTGTAATGGTGTCATGATTTAGGTTTTTCAGCTAATGCCCGTGCATGAAATCTTGTGTGTTCATCCTGTCAGGGTGAAACCGAATCTGTTACACTCAAATCCTGCGTGAGGAAAACTACAGACACTCTGGACCGCCGGTTCTGCCTGGATATAGAGATTACTGACCGGTAGGTAAAACGATTTAGTATACTGTATACAGTTGTGGATGAGTAATAAAAATACTAAATACTTGTTACAAAAATACTTGTTACAATTCACAAGATTTATGTTCAGATTAGTTTTCAGTCTCGAGTGGCTTTTCAGACGTGGAGTTAAATATCCGTGCAGTCTGTTGTTCAGTTTAAGGCATTAGACAGTTCAGTCTGATTGTCCTGTAATTCTCAGCAGATTTGTCATTTTGAAACAATCTCTTTGGCTCCTGTAGTTCAGGGGCTTTAAGAATAGTGCGAGTCTTAACCTCCCGGTAGAGGCAACCACGTGGTGGGCTATTTTACCCTGTTTGTTTGCATGTATTTACTAGGGGTGTCAACACATATTTTTGAGAGAAAATACTATTAAATGTCTTTTTTTAAATATAATATTAGTACTAATATTAAGTTTCTATTGTATTAATTATATTAAAATTGTAAATAGATTATTTATTTATTTATTTATAAAGTACGGCGTCGTACAAACACGATAAATTCTATCACAATGCACTTTTCTGAAATATTAATATTAATAATAATATTGTGTTTTATTGTATTAATTAAACTGTAAATAGGTTATTTATTTATTTATTTATTTATTTATTTATAAAGGGTAGCATTGTACAAATGTGATCAATTCTGTCACAGTACACTTTCTGAGATATTGTTGGTGTCATTTTTTTAAATAACAGGTAGCTGACTAGGCCTTTTTTTAATTGTAAAATATTAATTTATTTTTTTTACTTTTCCATCCTTTTCAGTGTTGATTTATTTTTCATAGACAATAAATACATTTTTAAAGGTTTATTTTGAAAAATGCAACACTACCTATTTTTGCAGTTTGTTAGCAGTGTAGCATCATTGTGATATGAATATTTTGTGACATCGGCCGACCCTAGTGGAAAGTGCACATGTTTGTGACTGCTGTTTGTTTAAAACACTGCCAGCTCTTGTCTTCTGAAGGGTGCAAATATTTCAGGAATGTAATAAAACAATTAAATTCATGACATTAATTGTGCTTAATAAACAGTTATTATATTTAATTATACATATAGTTGAATATATGAACACTGAATTAATTAACTGAACTTAACACACTTAGTGTGTGTTAGTGTTAATCTTCAAAAACAATAATGGTGAGTAACACAACGTGATTTTATGGTTGTGCTGCAAACACTGACGCAAGTCTTATTTTGTTATTTCAAAATGGTAAAAGCTGAGAATTAATGACTCGATGTTTTTTAAACAGCTGAGTTGAAAATTCCATCACTTGTGCTTCGAGTGGTTTGTATTACGTGTGGCTCCTGTGTTTGAAGTGTTGTATCTGACGTGTCATTGCTCCGGTTGTGTTTTCAGCCCCGGCATCGTGCTCACAGTCCAGGCATTCTCCGAAGATGACCACAGATTCTGGATGCAGGCGATGGGAGGCAAAGAGCCGGTGAGTCAACTGAAACATAGTCTACAAGCCTTATAGTCCAATATCTGACTCAAAGTCTACATGAACTGGGTGAACTTTAAACAGCTGATCCAGATGTGTAATAATCCAGATGTGTAACAAATACAATTCTGGTTCTGTATGTAAACAAAAGCTCTAATTATTAAAAAAAAAAAAAACAAAGACGTATCGATTTGTTTCTCATTTATTACAGGTTCACCATCTCGGGACAACATATTCAAAAGAAAGAGGAAGTAAGTTTCTATTCATGAATTTTATTCTACCATCAAATTTAAGCAAGAATATACAGTGGGGTGCAAAAGTTTGCATCCCCTTTGCTTTTTCAATGGACTTTTTCAGTCGGTCTGCACACAAAAATGAAATAAAATAAATAATGAAAAGAATGAAATGTAGTTCTTTTCAGCAACAACACAACAATCTGAAACACAGAGAAGTTAAAAGAGTGAAAACAGTTTGAAAACAGTTTGAAACTGCATACAGCATACAGAGGCTGATATTTGGCCATGCACATTATTGGAGAATATTTATATCACATTTAGAAAGATGCAGATTTATAACTGATGTTTTTATTTTTTACTATTAATATCTTATGTACAATATTTGGTCAACATCTGTTTAAAAAAAACACTGAATGTCTTATTACGTTCTTATATTGTTTTTCCTCATTTTGTTTGAGGGTGTGCAAACTTTTGCACTTGTCTGTATCCTGTATTGTGAAGAGCAGCCATTTTATTTATTTTTATTTCAAAGTGAGACCAAACCAGCAGGAACTCTTACACCAGTCCTGCAGATTGCAGGTTTAGTAAGTTCTTGTTAATTTGACGCAGCTCTGAGTTTCTTAGCGAGATTTAAGATATTTGTGTAATTAGGTTGTTATTTTTCGATTTCTGGTATTTTATCCATTAAGATTTTTATTCAAATCCTGTTCAGAATAATCGTTCCGTGTTCAGTAACATGTAGAGAAGCGAATTGAACGCAAGCTTTCTTTTTCATTACTCTGCAGTCGATGCACAGCTGGACGACGTCGGCGTGAATTTTGTGAGGAATTCAATCAACGCTGTTGAAGCAAGAGGTAAAGCTGTAAACACTGCTCTAATGTTGTTTACTTCACTTTTTATTATTATTCTAAATCCATAATGATAGGATGGTCAACCAAACCAGGTAACGCTGCTCAGGCCGCAGTGAGTCAGCGCTCTCCTTCCTCGATGCAGACTCGATGATTTCATTTTTATAGCTCGAAGACAAAAATGTTGCAGAATGTGCTGTTTTTAAAATACAGCCACTGAGATCATGTTGTTAAATTAATGGCACTTAGACTGATTTGTAAATTTATTGTTATTTTATTATGGCGTTTTTTAAATCTGGATTTTTTTTTCCTCTGTAAGTGCTTTGTGAGGCAGCAGAGAGCTGATATTAATATTAATATGAACATGAACGATACTAATTCATATTCATTCATGTTTTCTGAAAAATGAAGAGGTTTTAGAGGCAAAAAAGACATGTCTCATCTACTCAGGTCTTCACAGTGGCTAAAAAGATTCCTTCCTTCCTTCCCCTCCCTTCCTCCCTCCCTCCTTCCTTCCCTCCTTCCTTCCTTCCTTCCTTTCATTCTTCCTTCCTTTTGTTCTTTCTTTCTTTCTTTCGTTCTGTCTGTCTGTGTGTGAGAGAGAGAGAACAATATTGATATTATAGAAAAAAGGTTTTGTATAATTTTTTAAATGTTATTTTTATAAATAGATTTTTTTCTTATATATTATAGGAATATAAGGAATAAATGTACGTAAACATCTCCACGTTTACTACATTTACTTTTTTTGCTGTCTAATAATGATGTTTAAAAAAATACATTAAAAAAAATTAAATGGCTAATAAAAATGACATTCTCGGGCACTAAATCAAATGTTTTTAATTGTATTTATAAATAATAAATAATTTATGCATACATACATACATTTTAATATGTATTTTTATGAGTATAATAATTTATTTTTCATTTTTCTGTCTCTTTTGTGATCTATAGTATTGCTTTATATTAATGTTGATATAATAAATATATATATATATATATATATATATATATATATATATATATATATATATATATATACACACACACACACACACACACTATAATGTATATATATGCTATATCCGGCGTCAGTGTGGGTGCGTTGCTGTGATCTGCACGTGTGTGATTGAACACTAGAGGGCAGACTGAGCTCACGGGTTTCCTCTGGCCTCGCTGCGCACCTGATGTGCCTGGGTCAGAGTTAAACACACACTTTGCTGGGACAAGGCTGGGAAATGGACAGCTCTTAATCTGTACTCCAGGGAGTGTGTTAGTAAGCGCTCGAGCGCTGATCAGTGTGTTGTGATGGATGTGTGCAGGGATCAATGACCAGGGCTTGTACAGAGTGGTCGGGGTCAGCTCCAAGGTGCAGAAGCTGCTCAGTCTGATGATCGGTAAGTTACACTCTTACGCTGTCTGTTTCCTCTTAAAACAGCATTTACAGGCGAGGGGTCATGTGTACACAGTACAGAAACAATGAATATTACCATTATGCTACAATATCTTACATGATGTACTACTCAGGCAAACTTCCTATGCTGTTTCCCACAATGCAATGCCATGAAAAGCTGGAAAGCTGCAGTGAAGAATGCAACAGCAATGTGTAGATAAGTCTTGGTTTCTGGTTAATTCACTCTGAACGTATTACTGTATAAATAAAATTAGCAGTACCCTGTGTTGATTTCTTAATAAACAATTAAGAAAAATAATTCAGTAACACTTTCTCTGAAGGCCATATGTTCATAGTCTAATGAACTCTGAACGTATGCGTTTATATCATGTTATAATGCATTCATTATGTATACTGGTAGAATTATTTCTAAAAGTGCATCAGACTTTATTATGCACATGAATAATAATACCACAAGAAACCGAACACCTTTTTTATAGTGCATTGAGACATTTATATGTTTATTTATTTATTTACTTCAATAAATCAGTTATAACAGAGAGATTATCATGAAATCATTCTACAAACTCCACAACTTCCTGCCAAGAACCTGTCAGGGTTTCTACGACACTAATAAACTGGTGCAGATGATGAAATGTGTTCTTAACACAGCTTATTAACACTGCATTTAAACAACTGTTTATTTATTAACAAATGATCATACTTTGTATCCACTTATAGATACATTTGATGTTATGGAACATCCATGACACAAGTTAGTTCCTGTTCTCAGTTACGTTATTGCACCTATAAACAGTTGTTTCCTCACCAGCTTCTCTCTTTTTTTTCTTTCTTGATGCTAATAAGACAAAAAAAATGAAGCTTTTCATTATACAGAGAAACCACAAAGTTTGTTTGTTACAAAGCACTGACAGTGGAGACTCCTTCCAAAAATAAACAAAGTTAAATAAACATCTGCTTACAGAAAACTTCATAGCGACAATTAGACACTTTTTTATTTTAATCCGTTTATGTAGAGTCCCTGTGTAGGTTGTTACTATAGAAACGATAACGTATTAGAATGACTGCATTATATAAACCAGTGGTTTGCAGCTGCACTACTGACAAAGCTGCTGTTACAGAAAATTAATGAACACCTTCAAACCAATCAGATTTAAGCATTAGACAGCGCTGCGGTGTAAGAGCGTATACTCCTGTACATTTCACTCCAGACTCTGCTTAAGAACTCTGACTTGGAGAAGTTTTGGGCCCGAAGCCAAAATTTCATCTCTGCCTCATTGGAATTCAGACGACTCTCTCGTCTGGGCCGTGTCTTTCTCCTTCTTTGTCTCTATTCCTCTGTCCCACTGTCCTGTCCTTGTCGGTGACACTTGGCTCTGTTGCTGCAGGCTAGCAATCAGATTTCCACCTGCTCTCTGCTGGTTTTCCTCTTTTTCTTATTTCTCCTCTATCCTGCAGTCACTTTCTCTTTTCAGCTCAGAGCCATCCCTCTTGCTCTGCCTGTGTTTGTAGTCTCCATCTTACTTTCATACTTTTCAGCTTTTTTTTTCTCCTACACCCCTTTACCCTTACTCTCTGCTTTGCTCTCTCTCTCTCTCTCTCTCTCTCTCTCTCTCTCTCTCTCTCTTTTTCCTTCATTCTCTTTCTTGCTCGTCTCTTCCCTTCTCCTGCAGACGTTGCCCCAGCCAGTGGCCTTGTGCTCTGAATTCTAATCGTTCGGTTGAATCGGCACGCTCCCCGAGTTCCTGCTGCGACCTGAACCCGTCCACCCTTGAGTTTAACAGCCATTATCACCGTCCTAACCACAGCAGCAGCCATTTTACTTCTCATGATTGACTCCAACCTGCCATATGGTATCAGCCGTCCACAAAACAAGAGTGCAGCCTGATGGGCGTGTCTTCAAGCCCATATAAAAACTCAAAGACACGCCCTTCATATCAGCTCTAAAAAAAGGTTGTGATCTAAATTGCTTAATGGTTCTTCAGTTGTCCTTTGGAGGAACCCCCTAAAGGTCCTACAGCAGCATGTTTCCCTGATAGATATAGTATTATGGTAGATAGTTAGCACTTACAGTCAACATGAATAGATTTTTAGCCATGATTTGATTCCTTATGTTGACTTATTTCTTTTTGAAACAGGAAGTCATGATGATATTGAAATTTTGACTGACTTACACAACAGCCAATAGCATTTGAGTCAATAGCCAGTGGCATTTGATGATTGTCAAAGTCTACAATCAAGAGACGCCTTCATGAATGTAAATACAGACGGTTTACCTCAAGATGCGAACAACTCAAGAACAGAAAGGCCAGATTAGACTTTGCTAATTAAAAAAAAAAAAAAAAAAATCTCTCTTAAAAAAAAAAAAAAAAAAAAAAAAAAAAAAAAAAAAAAAAAAAAAAAAAAAAAAAAAAAAAAAAAAAAAAAAAAAAAAAAAAAAAAAAAAAAAAAAAAAAAAGCCTGCCCAGTTCTGATGCAAGATTAACTTGTACCAGAATGATGGGAAGAGTAGAGTAGGGAGAAGGAAAGGAAGGGCTCATGATCCAAAGTATACCACCTCATCTGTCAAACATGTGGAAGCAGTGTTATGGCATGGGCATTTATCATGGGTCACTGGTGTTTATTGATGATGTGACTGCTGGTAGAAGTAGGAGGATGAATTCTGAAGCGTATAGAGCTATACTTTCTGCTCAGATTCAGTCAAATGCTGCAAAACTGATGGACAGATGGATAATGACCCAGAATATACTGCGAAAGCAATCCAAGACCTTGGAAATGGAATGTTCTTAAATGGCCGAATCAATCACTTGACCTCAACCCAATTGAGCTGCTTTTCACTTACTGAAGACAAATCTGAAGGCAGAATGATCCTCAAACAAGCAGCAACTGACAGCGGCTACAGTAAAGGCCTGGCAAAGCATCTCAAGGGAGGAAACTCAGCATTTAGTGATGTCCATGGATTCCAGACTTCAGGCAGTCATTGACTGGAAAGGCAGTCATTAAAAATATTATTAAAAATAATCCTAATATTTATGATTGTTAGTTTGTCCAAGTGCTTTTGAGCCTGTGAAAATGGAGGGACTCTGTAAAAAATGGCTGTAATTCCTAAAAGGTTAGTGCAATATTTTTGTTAAATCCCTTGGATTAAATCTGAAAGTCTACACTTTAATCACATCTTGATTGCTTCATTTCAAATCCATTGTGGTGTACAGAGGCAAAATGACCAAAATTGTGTCACTGTCTAAATACTTATGGACCTGACTGTAGTATGTCACTATTAGGTTGATTGGAGTTTATTTGATTCTTGCATATTATTTGTATGCCACATCTGTTGAACTTTCCAGCTCTGAACAGAGCCTCAGGATTAATTTTTTTTTTTTTTTTTTCTAAACTCTTTAGTATGATTTAAAGAGCATTGTAAGGAGTGAAGCACTCCTGACATTTCATTTGCATGTGTTAGATGCTTCTGTTGTACCGTGAAACCAAAGACACTTAACCAAAGTTGCTCGGAAGTTGAAAACGATATGACACATCTGTTTCACCCCAGAAAGTGCATTTTCACAGGTTTACACCTGAAGTGTTTTCTTTCCTGCACGGTTTTACTGAAGTGAAGTAGTCTGATCCTCCATATGTTTCTCTTCTGTAAAATAGAAACGTGTCCAGAGTTAATACTCGGACCTTTCCATAGCAACAAAAATGCTTCACCTCGTTATAGCGCTTAATATCTGAGAAAAAAGAAGCCATTTCGTTCAGACAGGTAATTGTGATAAATGTGCAGGGGAGGTCTTCTTGGCTTAGACTGGAATTTAGTAAACGAATGGATTCATTTACTTATTGGAGTAAATGAATAAATTGTCATTTTTATCATTTTAGACCTGAACCCAACAGTTTATTGTTCATGTTGCTCTGCATGGAAAGAGTGCAGCTGTGAGCTTTCCTGCTGATTATACCTGCGTTTTTGTTCATCTCTGTCTTTTCCGTTTCCGTCTCTCGCTCTTTATCACACTTTCTGATGTTTTTTTCTTTCTTTTTCACATTTACACTTACGTCTGCCTTATTCTCCCTCCATGTCTCTCTCAGTTGTTGCAAACACAGGTTTATATGTGTTTTTTTTTCTTTTTTCCTGTGTTCTCTCAACGTTTGAGGCGTATGTAAGAGTGAATTTGATACTTCATCAGACCTCAAGCTAGTTCTGATAGCATGTGATCACAGACCTACTCATCACAGCCAAGTTATCTATGTCAGTCGGTCTTATTGTTTTTTTTTGTTTGTTTTTTTCCAGGAAGTGTTTAGTGCTGCACGATATAATTATAATTTATTAACTACTTTTGCAATACGGATATTGATTTTTCTTCACTACCACTAATTTATTGATTGATTTACTCCATTCATTCATTCATTCATTCATTTTCCCCCCAAAAAACTGCTTTTTAATGTCATTAGTGCTGCACAATACATCATTTACTAATTAACCTTACAATATTGATATTGAACTCTATCAGTAATATACAAGTTATTTAACTAATCAATCAATCAATCAATCAATCAATTAATTTGCACTCACCATCCACTTTATTAGGAACACCTGTACACACTTTACTGTACACATTTATGCACTTTTGTAAGTCGCTCTGGATAAGGGCGTCTGCCAAATGCCATAAATGTAAATATAAATGCAATTATCTATACAGTCAATCATGTGGCAGCAGCGCAGTGCATAAAATCATGCAGATACAGGTCAAGAGCTTTAGTTAATGTTCACATAAAACATCAGAATGGAGAAGAAAGTGTGATCTCTGTGACTTTAACAGTGGCATGGTTGTCAGTGCCAGATGGGCTGGTTTGAGTATCTCAGAAACTGCTGATCTCCTGGGAATTTCACACACAATAGTCTCTAGAGTTTATACAGAATGGTCAAAAAAACAGAAACCATTGAGTGAGTTGTGTGTGTGGAAACGCCTTGTTGATAAGAGAGGTCAGAGGAAAATGGCCAGATAGGTTTGAGCTGCCAGGAAGGATTTATTAACCCATATAATCACTCTTTACAACTGTGGTGAGCAGAAAAGCATCTCAGCATGCACAAAACCTCGAACCTTGAGATGGCTGGGCTACAACAGCAGAAGACCACATCAGGTTCCTCTCCTGTCAGCCAAGAACAAGAATCTGAGGCTCAGACTCATCGAAACTGGACAGTTGATTTAAATAAATAAATAAATAAATAAAAAATCACCTGGTCTTTTTCCAGTCTTCAACTGGAAAGTTTCTCTTTTTAAATAAGTGACTAGGGCTGCACAATATGTCATTTATTAATTCATTATTTATTTAAACCTTTGCAATACTGATATTGATTTTTCAGAACCAACGGTAATATGCATATTTACTTACTTACTTACTTATTTACTGCACATCTATTTCATGTTCCAGCAAAAAATTACATGTTAGAAAGTGAAAATATTATGAATATTGGTGTGTTTATCCTTTTTTAATGTAGTCTTTTAATCACAGATTTATGATTGTGATTGACAGCATTTTCGCAGTGATGTCATGTCCCGTTCATGTTTCTCTTTGTTTTATTTTTCTCCAGATGAAAAGAGTAGTGAAGTGGACTTGGCCGCGTGTGAGGACTGGGACGTGAAGACCATCACTAGCGCTTTAAAACAGTACCTGAGGTAGGAGGCAGGCACGCTTCATCATGTTTATGCTGGAGCTATGAAGCTAATGCAGTGAAATAATGGAAGTCTGTTTCACTCACAATCATTTTTCATAAATATTCCTTTACTATAAACATGACTAAATTTTGCTAATTGCAATGTAGTTAAATGCTGCAGTGTTTTTTCTTTTGACACCTTTAGCTGAAAATGAAACATTTACTTCATAATGACATATTTATTTGATAATGACATATTTCTTTTACAATGATGCATTTTCGTAATGAGATTTTTTTTCATAATGGCACATTTAATTTATAAAGACACGTTTACTTCATTATGACATTTACTTCATGATGATAGAGTTATTGTATAATGACATGTTTACTTCATAATAACACAATTATATTTCATTTTGTTGTAATCTATCAGTCAAAACAAATGGGGCTGAACCTACTGAGTGACTGGATAATCCTTTGCTATCGATTATTTTGTGTGGAATGGGGAGTACATTTGTATATGGCGAGACTACCTTGACTTTGACTCATTTATATATTTATTGCTGCATTTTTTCATTTTATTATTTATATCAGGGATATTTATTTAATTAATTAATTTTGACTAAAATGTGAAGTAGGTATTCAGAAGATTTGGGTATTTATAAATGGAAAATATTTTGGGTGACAAAAATTTCCATTACTTGGTAGCTATATTCGCTTCACACACCAAAGGTTTTCGATCAATGGTAGAAAACTGAATTGTTTTTTCAACAATCAGAGTGTTTGAATTATGATCAGGTCAGGATTGGCTTGGTTGTTTAATTCTTTTTATTGAAATTTAAAAGACGAAAACCATCCATAATTATAATTCATAGTAAGTGAATGCAGGAAGGTCAGAACCCATGATTTTGTTAGTTTTTAGTTTAGTCGGCTCGTTGTGGAGAGATCTGGAGCAGAATCACACGGCCAGGCTCATCCATCCATCACCGCTGAGGAGAGCAAGGTTACAGAAGACACACAGCGCCGTGTTTTCATTGGCTACTTCTGTATGTGACTTCACACAGGAAGTGCTTTGATACTGAGGTCATAAGGTCATGGGATACAGAACTCTTTCCATTCAGCCGTTCCTCGAGAAATGGTTCCAGCTGGGTCTATCCTTGTTTTCATTCTACTTTTCCCTGCTTCCGCTAAGAACATGGTGACACGCTCGTTGATTCTGCATTTAAAATGCTGAGATTCGACTTTATAATCGGAGTGTAATGATAGATCATGACACAATGCATTGCGATGCAACAATTTTACGATGTGCATCATGAGCATGTGTGATACACATCTTGCAATTCAGCATTCTATTAATTATGCAATTATGTAATGCAGTTGCACTGTTTGAACACCAGAGGTCCCAATCTGCGCATCTCAAAGAGTTAAAACATATAGCGCACACTCTGGTCACATGATCTCGTCTTTCGTGGAGAGCCTGTGAGTTCTGCACTTGTGAAGACCGATATCCCAATAGCTCCGGATTGCAACGCGCATTATATGTCATACGGTTTCACTACTACATTATAACAGCAATTCCATTGCTGCAAAACAAAGTGCCCCCAAGGGGGACAATAAAATGTTAAGTAAATAGAGCTTTTCAGTATCTTTCAAACAACACCAAAGCTTTCAAAACAACACCAAGACCATTTTAGCCGACTTTGGAGCTCTATTTCTGCTACGGAGCTCATTACGTTTCAGTCGATCATTTTCAAAGTTCCCAGATCAGACACTTTGTTTATTCAATTAAGGTTTTTGGAAGAATTTAAATTTATTTATATATTTTTAAGATCTGGTGAACCTGTAGTATATTTTGTTTACAATATTAGACCTCTGTTCGTAGCCATTTTTGGTTTAGTTAGTTTTATACAGACAAAAATACCCATTGTTTTGCATTGTTTATGATTCAGAAATCTAAAAAAGGAGTCTTTTCAGTCATAATTATTCTTCATTCAAATTTTGTTCAAAATATTCTAAGAATTGAATTGAAATTGTGAAGCCAGTATCGTGAATTGAATTGAATTATGAATCGAATCGCATCAACACTTTAGAATACCTGGATTTGGTTTAGTATGTGCCTGATGTGCTATAATGCAGAGCAGAGAGAGGTCTTCTACTGATGTAGCCCATACATTCTGCAATGCTTTTCTGCTCAGCACAGTTGTAAAGAGTGGTTAAATGTTTGTTTTTTTTTTTTTTTGTGCATCATTCTGTATAAACTCTAGAAACTACTGTGTATGGAAAATTCCAAGAGATCGGCAGTTCCTGAAATACTCAAACCAGCTCGTCTGACACAAACACTCATATGTAGTGTGTAATGTACGATGGGAACGCTTTAAATCTGAGAGACACATTTTTTTTTTCCTTAATTGTACCGAATACCAGTATAGCAGTGTGAGGTGAAGAACATAACGTTAATCAGTAGCAGACTTCTTGCTTGAAATGTTTTATATTAATACCTAATGTCCTTGTGGAACGAATTTGTGGTTAAATAATGTTTCTACTTATTTATTTGTTTTCCTTATGCGCTAGTATCTGAATATGTATGCACATGTGTGTCTTTTCTGTGTGTAGGTCTAAATAAATAAACCTATTTCTATATCTTGCTCTCTCTCTTTCTTGTTTTCTCCTTTCTAGGAGTCTTCCCGAGCCGTTAATGACGTACGCCCTGTATAACGAGTTCATCGTCCCTGCAAGTAAGCGTCTTTACTTACTCATGATGGCTTAAAATTTGGCTTTTTTTTTTTTCCCCTAAAATCAGAATTGATCTGTGGTTGTGGGTTAAAAGTGAAAAGCTCTCATCAAATTAAAAAATGTCTGAAAAAGTTTGTCTCTTTTTATGTTTTGGTATCAGGAAAACGTAAATACATATTTATAAAGATTAACAATAAATTAGGGTTTTATTAAAATTATTTTTCCTAAAAAATTATTTGTATGTGCTTACTAAAGTTGAGGTTAATGATCTAGCTTCAGGTGTCAGTTAAGCATTATATTATGCTCCAGGAATTAGAGAAAGACAAAATATTAAAAGTACTTCTGAATAATAATTGTAGTGATACATAGAGAGATACGTAGAGATGTCGTTCATTAATAAATTCAATTTTGTGATTGTTGGCAAATTGCAGTGGAATAACACACTTTGTTATATGAAAATAATCCACATACTTTTTGCTTTTTTTGTGGAACTGCCATGTGATGTTTTATAGTTTATTATTTAATATTTAATATAGTGAATTTTATGGTCTTGAAAATAAGCTATATGTGACTTACAAGGATCAAGCAGAAAAATAAAATGATTAGTTAAAAAAAAAGTAATTCACAAGGTAAAGAAGTGACAATGCCCATGATACTTTCAAAAAAAAATTGAAATTATACCGTTATATCACCCACTCTTGACTTCCTTTCTGTGAACAGAGAGTGCGAGTCCAGAGTCCCGTGTTCAGGCCATTCACTGTTTGGTGCACAGACTGCCTGAGAAGAACCGAGAGGTGTTGAGCTTGGTCACCAAACATCTCGCAAAGTGAGTGCTTCTCCATCTCTCCTCCTTCTACACCATCTCTATCAGTTATTCACTTTCCTTCTAGGTCTTTCTTCACTGGTTGTCCTTCTTTCAGCTTTTATATATGTGTGTGTGTGTGTGTGTGTGTGTGTGTGAGAGAGAGAGAGAATGTGTGTGTGTGTGTGTGTGTGTTTTCCTCATGCTTGTTCTTTTTTTCCCTCTTTTCACACTCCGAGGAAAAAGGCCGTCCCTCGTCGCCATGCAGTCATTAACCCTAAAGCCTTTCCTTTCATTCTCAATCTTCATTACTTTTTTTTTTCCTACACACACACACACACACACACACACACTCTCTAGCACAGAGACCTCTGGCTTTCAGTAGCCTTACCTCAGTCACCAAGGCAACGGCACACACATGCAGAAAGCTCAGAGGAGAATAAAGTAAAACTACACATACACACACATCACAAATGTATATATTGGGAAATAAAATCTTAATAATAAGTGATGGAGATTAAGAGCTACGTTTTATTCGCAGGATTACCCCACCCACGCATTTGGAAAATAGTCTCGCTGTTATGTAAAAGCTTCTGACTGATTGATAAAACAAGACATTTCTAAATGTTAGCAAGCTGTTCAAACGATTTCCCACCTTTTCAGTGTCCTCCATTTTAATATAGTGTAAATAGCAGGAAATTGAAGATAAGTACATAATCTCTGTTGCTCCTGGGAACTGGGCAGTCTCATCTTGTTTAAAAAAAAAAGCAGGATTCTGTGCCAGCGGGTACGCGATCGGAAATGAAATTTGGGTGATCCGCTCTTAAATTCTTCCCCTTAGTCACTCTGAAGTGCTGGCTCTGAAACAAGCTGGTTAGAAAACGAGAGAAAGAGCCAACATTTCCACCGTTCTATCTGAAATTGGATTTGAACGATGTTTAATTGGCAATGTCACTGATTTTTTTTTTTTTTTTTTAAGCTTAACTCTTGAACTGAATTCAGAAATGTGCATCATTCAGACGCCTGAACATCGACGCTTTATAAATAGAAAGACTTTATAGCTTGTCACCCATTTAACACATCGAACACATTTAGCATGTCGCCTTTACATTCGCGGCACAGCGCGTAAGACGACAGCTTAAATAACGTATAAGAACGTATGAAATCTTAAAGCAGGTTGAACCTAAATATACACCAGAGATCCAGAACACGTTTCTCCACTCAGAGAGACTAACACAACACAAAATCTTTATCGTTAATTGTGCACTTAGAGCTTTTTAAAAGCCTGAGTGCTATGAAGTGTAGGAACAGGAGTTGTTATTTATTTATTTATTTTTAAAATCAGCTCTACAGAGGCCATTTAGTTCAATAGTAATCACTTTCACAACCCTGCTCCATCAGAGCAAGACAAGAGACCAAAAGCCGCGATAGAAATTAAAGGATTTTCTTCTTCTTAACTCTACATAGCACTTAAAATAAATACCCCAGAGCCAAAACTCTTAGTCTGGATTTAATACTAAATAAGCATCAGGGAGCTCCACCGAATCTTTATAAGATAAGACAAGACAATATGAGAAGTTGAGAAGAAAAAATGAGAAGGTGAGATAAGATAAGATGAGAAGATAGGATGAAGTGAACTGAGTATATAATCATAAGATGATGAGATAAAATGAGATGCATTGTGAAGATGAGATGATCTTAGATGAGATGATGAGAAGATTAAACAAAATGAGATGAAATGAGATAAGATGAGCTAAGAAAAGATGAGATGAGATTAGTTAAGATGAGACAAAATGAGATGAGATAAGATGTTAAGATGAGGTAAGATGAGGAAATAAGGTGAGGTGAGATTAAATGAGATGAGAAGATGAGATGGGCTGAGATAAGTCAAGATAAGATGAGATGAGCTGAGATGAGATAAGATGAGAAGATAAGCTAAGATGAGATAAAATGAGATGAGATAAGATGAGATGATGTGAGATAAAATGAGACGAGAAGATGAAATAAAATGAGATGAGACAAGATGAGAAAATAAGATAGCATGAGATCAAATGAGATGAGAGAACATAAGATGAGATAAGATAAGATAAGCTGAGATAATCTACGATGAGATGAGATAACTTGATTAGGTAAGATAAAGTAAGATGTATTGATCCCGGAGGATGTTTTTGTGCCAAATTACGTGCTACAGTTACCAGTGAATCAATAACAATGAACTGATTTGGTAAAAAAAAACAGAGCTATAAACCTATAATTGGGTAATTAAAATAGAAATATGGTTTTTATATGTTCTTTATAATGTTTGTTAGGCCCAAAAACCTCAGTGTCCTTTGGGGTGTGACTTCCACCAGTTGTGCAAATGTTACATCCCATTTAATACCTGTACATTCAGTTGACATTGTTGGCTACAGCCGGACCTTTTACAGAGTCCTTCCTTCCCAGACCCAGTAAAGCAGCTGTTCTTATTCTGTACTTCTGCTTGAGGGCTTTGGTATATTTTCTTTAAAAAGTTCAGTTTAATTTAAATTTTATTTGTATAGTGTAACAGTTTTTTTTATATCGGTGGGTTCATAACTGCAGGTTTAAAATATTTAGCTAGAACTCACAACCTTCTGATCAGTAGTCCAATGCCTTAACCACTGAGCTAACACTTCCACTGCTTCTGGTAGTGTTTATTTAAGGAAATGAGTAGGTAAGATATCTCATACACAGGTTGATGATTTGGAAGAGGAAATCAGTGACATGAATTCAGGATGTTTCATACATTCAGAGCTCTTCAATCTTTTTCTTATTTTGTTTTTAACATTTGTTTAAGGAGAAAGTTTAACTTATTCTGTAAGAATGTTTAGCAAATGGAATACTGTCTGTAAGTAATTTAACAAATAATTTTTATATCATTTTAAACTCTATGGATTAATACAAAAATGAGAATTAAAAAAATATATTTTTGAATTTATACACCATTTTGGTGATGGTAGAATGAGATTTATTATTATTATTATTATTATTATTATTATTATTATTATTATTAGTTTTTGTTTCTTTTCTAAATCTTAAGCATTGGAGGGTTTTTCAGCATCTGTTCAGGAGTTTCGGGAATGACAGATAAAGCCCACTTTCTTAATGTTTTAAAATAAAATCTTTGAGTTTTTTAGTTTTCCCATTTGTGGAAGCATTAATGATTTTACGTATAAACCTGCAACATATCTCTTTCCAAGAGGACAGATAGTTTCGAGCAGAAAGCTTTCAGGATGATAAAATCCCTTCAAACATT
>CM040456.1:4543618-4585120 GCA_022758105.1 Pangasianodon gigas | reverse complement strand
TAATTGAAATTAAGAAAATAACCTTTTTTTTTTTTTTTTTTTTTACTATTTCTTGTAGAAATATTACAAAATGGGATTGATTGCATGTTTTATATGACATGATACTATTATAGCTTCTGAAACATGAACCTATATAAGTTTGCCTTTAAAATAATTAAACTCTGAGTGACATCATATTTATCTCACCAGACCTCCTCTTCTAAAACCCATCTCATGGAGTAAAAGATTACAGTTATTATCAGTAAAGATGACATATCGTTGTATATTTCTTTCTCTTTCTCTCTCTCTCTCTCTCTCTCTCTCTCTCTCTGTCTCAGTGTGGCGGCCCACAGTAAGCAGAACTTGATGACGGTAGCGAACCTGGGCGTGGTGTTTGGCCCCACCCTCATGCGGCCTCAGGAGGAGACCGTGGCGGCCATCATGGACCTCAAGTTCCAAAACATCGTGGTGGAGATTCTCATAGAGCAGCACGAGAAGGTGACACTTCCCCTCCGCATACAGCTGAAGTCAGAGTGATGATTGACTGATTAGAATTATTCTGAATCTCATTATCACAGGCTGCTCACAGGTAAGCGAGTGTCAGAGTTAAGTTCTCGGATTAGAGATGATAAAAAAACCACTGCACTCGAAAATGAGGAGGAAATAGCAGCTTTTTGGATGTGGCTGTGAAATAAAAAGTCAGCACACAGGATCGTCCCATGTCGCTCTGAGCTGCTCGGATTGCATGGCCTTGAGCACTAGGTGGAGCTCTGTATGTTCATGCAGTGTTTAAACACACCTCTGCACAGACGCATCTGGGTTTTGGCTGTCTTATGATTAAAATGTTGTTGTAAATGGATTTAGATTTTTATACTGTGTGTAATCCTTAAAAATCAGGTTAACTCATGTCAGGGAGTTGAGATTAATTTGTGATCCAGTAATTGATTTGTCTGATTTGGAAAAAAAGAGTTATAAGTATGTTTCATTTTAGGGCTTGGAGCTGAATGATTCATACTTATCTGACTCCTTCCCTTTTTTTTCCCCGTAAGCACATAAGCTTCATTCGACATTATTTGCCTGAATCAGATCAATTTAAGTCTTAGATTTACCTGTAGCAACACTTTTTATAGTTAAGTTACAATGTACACTTTTGTGACACCTATTTTTAGTAAACATTGCAAAAGAAAAACAAGGTTTTCATTTGACTCAACCTTGTAAATAATTTTTGTAGAAACAATGTCTGTCACCAAAAGTCAGCTGAGATTTGTAAAAACCTGGATTGAATTTTAAAAAAAGGTAAGAAAGCCTATATTTAGGCAAATGTGCCTTCTGAGCAGTTAAATGAAAAGTTTTTGTGTATGAAATAAATGACTATAAATAGCAGTATACTGTGAAAAATGAAATCAATATTTGGTGTGATTCACCCTTGCCCTTTTAAAACTGAATCAGTTCTCTTGGTTATGTGGTCATGTAATTTTATAGCCAGGAAATTGGCTAGAAGGTTCTTTCAGGTGTCTTAAAATCGTCACAATTGTTCTGCAGGTTTCTTATTTCCAGACAGCCTCAGTGAGAATTTCATGTGAAAAGTGCTTACCTTTACTTTCTTACCTTTACTTACTTACTTTCTTTTAAGAGCATACAGAAATTTCTCTCTAACAGTTCATTTTTTGGAATCTACATTTTTAGACATCTAAAATAAGCTTTTCTATGGACACGCTAACATGGAAAATATGAAATAAAAGTGTAAAATTTGTAATATAATCTAGGATAAATACCCTCAAGAAACCTGTTCAACATGAAAAAAAACCCCACAAAACTCCATCAGTGCTAAATTTCTTTCCTCTTACAGTGTATTATCTGACAGTCTCTCTCTCTCTCTCTCTCTCTCTCTCTCTCTCTCTCTCTCTCTCTCGGTATCTCTCTCTCTTTCTCTTCCCCCTGATTGGCTGCTGGCTTTTGCCATGTAGTCAGCCTTATTTCATACCTAAATCTGAGAAGTAACAATGTTTGATATATGCGAGCCACAGTATGATGTGGATACACACAAATAGATGACAGAAAAAAAAAAGCTCAGAAGCATCTATACCTTGAATCAATGAATATGCAAATGCATATGCAAATCCTCGCCAACGGTAAACCAGGGTTGCATACTTCAACCTGATTGGCTGTTATATTTTATGACACAAGATCTCTTTCCTGTCACGTGTTCAATACTATCTCAGATTTTCAGAAAATGGTAAATTTCACACTTTGAGCAGTCTACAAATTAATTATTCATTCAAAAAAGCACATTTCATGTAAGTTTAGTATAAGTTTATAAAGTTTTTTGAGTTGAATATTTAAATTTCACCTCGGCTGTACGTGGTATTTGTAGTTGTTTATTAATCAACACGCAGGAGCAGCAGAATCTCCAATAAAGTATACAGCATATCACCTACAGATGAGTACTCTGGTGTATACACTTCAATTTTTTTTCCCTCTGGTTAAAGTTGTAGCAAGTGTGGTGTTGAGGCAGCGACTACACAGGCGAGTAGATATGCACTGCTCTCTCAGGCTACAGCTTGCCAGACTGCTGATGGCCCCAGATGCTCTGAGCAGACAGTGTTTTGCATTCATGTCCATCTGTAGGGAAGCAGAGAGAGAAGGAGAGAAGAGTGTGGCTGGGGAGTGGAGGAGCTGCGAGAGAAAGAGCGCAGAAAGAGAAGTCTCTAACTGACACCGAGTGCATTGGAGAGAAAGGAGCGAGGATAGAGGGCGATAAGGAAGGAAGGAAGGTAGCCTGGGAAAAAGGTTGGGAGAATGTAGAGGGAGATGAGAAAAGGAGCTCTGAAAGTGACGGGAGGGAGAGGAGGCATGCTGTCGTCTGAAGTTTCTCCTCAGTGGTATCAGATTGCGATCCTTTCCACGATCCCTTCCACCGCTGCCGTGACTTCTCATCTCGTTCCTCCGGCTACTTTCAGTCTTTTTAATTCTGTGTCTGAAGTTCTCCTCGATTCAGACGTCACTTAGACTTGTAGGAGCCAGTCTGCGGTTTCAGCCTGATTCTAGTCTATTTCACGATCATGCTCGTACTGAGCTGTTACGAGATAGTGCTTGATGGCATAACTGTTAGAATGACTTGCATAAGTATTAATCCTCTTTGATCTTTTCCACATTTCGTAGTGTGGGTGTGAAACCCCTAAATTAGTTCTGGTGCAATCATTCTGGTCTTCTGTAGAAATTAGTTGAATGGAGTTGACATGTGTTCATTTAAAGTGTCACATGACCTCACTGTAAACACACCTGTTCTGGAAAAGTATAAATCAGGATTTGGTTATTAAAAAATGTCCAAACTTTAAATATCTTGCAGAACAACATTAAATTAATTATTTTAAAAATAGAAATAATACGGTGTAACCAAGACTCTTAAAGTGAGGCATTAGTCAATATTATGGGCTATTTTGTGTAGCTTCATGACATTAATCCTAGTTAAGTTCATTTCAATTCTAAGTTGTAATACTACAAAATGTGGAAAAGTTCAAGGGGGTGAATACTTATGCAAGCTGCTGTAAATGCTTTTGCGTTAATGGTATCTGGATGCACAAGGCTGAACCACATGTATTTGGACAAGACACATTCATTCAAGAGTAGACACACACACACACACACACACCCCTATGCATCCATACACACTGTTCTGAGAAAGTTTGCTCATACTTTTCTTTCATGCTCACAAGGTCTATCCTGTTTTTTCCTTCTTTTTCTTGTTTAAGATTTTTGGAGATGCTCCGAGCGTTTGTCCATCCTCGACTCTCTCTCCGCTCACTGCTCCAACGCGTCAGTCTAAGAAGCAGGTGCGCCAGAGCCGCCCGCTGGCTGTGTACAACCCCCTGGACATCCACGCAGGTATGAGAGGCTGAACACTTATCCATGGGAAGCAGGAACGAGTGAGCTACACAAATAATTCATCACTGCTTGACACTCGATTGTGTTGCTGTTTAACCCTGAGGCTTGGAGAAGCGAAGCCTTATCTGGTCCACAGGTGGCACTAAAAACATACACAAGAAGTAGTGACCAGTTATACGATATAAAACTAATTGGTACTCAACAACTCAAGAAAAACTCAGTAAGTAATCAAGTTCAGTTAGCAAGCTGTTAGTAAGTTAGGTTACGAAGATAGTAAGTTAGTAGGGTGAGTTGTTAAGGTAAGATAAATTAATTTCCTATGGAAAGTTAAGTTACTAAGATAAGTTGGTAAGGTGAGTTACATTTAGTATGTTAAAATAAGCTAGTAAGGTAAGATAGCAGAGTAATAGATAGCAGCATACGTTTGTAAGGAAGGTTAGTAAGTTAAGTTAGTACAATCAGTGGGTTGGTAGGGTAAGTTAGTGAGGTGAATTAAGTTACTAAGGTAAAATAAGTTAGTAAAATAAGTTGTATTATGAAGATAAGTCAGTAAGGTAAGTTAGTAAGTTAAGGTAAATCAAGTTAATGAATTAAGTTACAAAGATAAGTTTAGTAAGGTAAAGTAAATAAGTTAGTAAATAAGTTAGTAAGTTAAGTTACTAAGATAAGCTAGTAAGGTAAGTTGGTTAGGTAAGTTTGCAGGTAAGGTAAATTAAGTTAGTGAGGTAAATTAAATTACTAAGGGACATTAGTATCATTAGTAGGGACATATCGAGTTGAATACAAGATCCTGTTACTTACTTACAAGGCACTTCATAATCTTGCACCCCAATACCTTACTCAACTTCTTCATGTTTACACCCCTCCACGTGCTCTCAGATCCTCATCTTCAATTTCTCTTGTGGTACCTCGGATTCGACTAACTACTATGGGTGCCAGATCTTTTAGCTATGCTGCCCCTCGCCTATGGAATTCCCTTCCCCTTGATATTCGTAACAGCGACTGCCTGCAGACTTTTAAAAAGCGTCTTAAGACATATCTTTTTATTCAGGCCTTTCTATAATATGTTTTACTGAGTCTTTACTGTATTTTATTTGTATATGCTGAGTGTTTGTTGTGTGCCTTTGTCTTGTGTAGTGATTTGTATTTGTATTTTTTGCCTGCTTGTGAGGTGACCTTGGGTGTTTTGAAAGGCGCCAGTAAATAAAATGCATTATTATTATTATTATTATTATTATTATTATTATTGTTATTATTATTATTATTAAATTAGTAAGGTTAAATTAAGTTAGTAATATATGTTAATAAAGTAAATTACTAAGATAAGTCAGTAAGGTAAGTTAATAAGTTAAGTAAGGTAAGTTACTAATAAGGTAATAAGTTCAGTTAGTAAGGTAGGCAAAACTAGGTTAATTTAGTAAGTTAAATAAAGTTATTATGATAAAATAAGTTAGTAAGTACAATTACTAAGATAAATTAGTAAGTTAATTGAGTAAATTAAATAAATTTAATAAATTAAATAAAGTAAGTTAAGTTAGTAAGGTAAGTTAGCAAGGTTAGGAATGTTGGTTAATAAGGCACAATACTTAGTAAGTTAAGGTACATCAGGTGGGAAGGTAAGTTGGTAAGGTACATAATTTAGTAAAGTAGGTTAGTAAAATGCATTAGTTAGTAAGGTATGGTACATTAGTTGGTAAGGTAAATTAGTAAGCTAAAGTATGGTAGTAAGTTAAGATGCTAATATAAGATATTGGCAAATGTTACTTTAGTAACAAAAAATGTTAATTTAGTATATTAAGTTAGTATGGTAAAGTCAGTTAGTAAGTAAAATTACAAAGATATATTAATAAATTAATGAGGTAATTTAAGTCAATAAAGTTAGTAGGGTACATTAGTTAGTAAGGAGGTTAGTAAGGTACATTAGTAAGTTAAAGTATGTTATTTAGTAAGGTAAGTTAGTAACGTAAAGTATGTTAGTTATTAAGGTAAAGTACATTAGATAGTAAGATAAGTTAATAAAGTACATTAGTTAGTAAGGAAAGGTAGGTTAGTTAGTACGGTAAGATAGTAAGGTATGTTAGATAGTAAGGTAAGTTAGTTAAGTAAGATACAATAGTTAGTAAGGTACATTAAGTGGTAAGGTAATGTTAATTAGTAAGATAGGTATGTTAATTAGTAAGGTAAGGTTAAGTTAGTAAAGTACATTAGGTAGTAAGGTACATTGCTCTGATGCTCTTGGACCAGTTGTTTTGTTCTGAGCGACCCACACTGAGATGGAAAATGCAGCAGTGTTACGGACAAACAGACTAAACACTGCATACAGTATATGAAAGCATCCTAATACATAGCACTAAAGCTCACTACTTGGCTGATGCTTGGCCTAGGAAGAATGATGGTGTGATTTTTGTGAAGCTTAGGGCCAGGTGAATGTGTAGGCTGTACGTCTCTGTCACAAGCTTCAGCCAGCAGTGTGTTGAAAGTGTTCTTCCATCAGAAAGTAGGCCAAATCCACACAGCAGATTTCCTTTAAATCCTGAGCCATGAACCTTCCAAGAGAGTGTCTATGATAGCCTTGATCCTCACCATTACTGTGTATGACTGCAGTGAAATATACAGTAATGACTTGTAATCTTTCATCAGAGTGACCTCTGACCATAAACATGCACAATCTCTGAAGTTTCTTAGCTCCATCTGGGAAAAACTCAGCCTTTTTATTTAAAAAAAAATCATATTTAGTTTCTGAATCCTGAATAGTACAATACATTAGAAATACAATCCCAGCCAAAGAAGAAGGAATGATGTATGCAGATACTTATGGTTTTTATTAGTTAAATATTTAAACCACAACATCTGTATTTTTTGTTTTTCCGAAGCTTTTTCCAGGCTCCCTCTACAATTTCTTGCAGGCTAAAACAGGTTTTGACATTTTATAATCCCTTTGATTATTTAGTTGGCTTCTCTCTAGATTTTGGGTTTGTTTCTGCCATGGTTTTAGGTCCAGAAAACAGGCATTGCTGGGGGAAGAAATTGTGATTACACAAGCTGATTCAAAATGACAGGTTTTTGTTTGTCTAATGTGGATTCACACTCGATTGCTCCTTAACACATGCAGACTAATCTTGTACAGGACAAGTTACATGTTGTTTGGCAAATATAAATGGACAACATGGGATAAAGGGAAGAAGATGTCTTCAGAAAAACAGCATTAAATATTTGGACAAGCATTGGACTGAATGTTGAAATAGATCTGAAAATCCAAATATCTTCACACAACATCTGTAACTGTTTACAAAAGGGGCTAGGGTTAAAATTTATAAAACGTTTGCACCCTCTGAGAAAAAAATGAATTTGAAAAAGGGTTAGACAGTTAGTGTGTAGGTTTTACAGATTTTCAGTTCAGTATTTTACAGGAAAATAGTGTTTGAAAAGATGCTAAAAACAGGAAGAAAGTAAGTTACTAACGATAGGTTCGTAAAGTAGGATAGAATGTTAAATTACTAAGATAAGTTAGTAAAGTAGGTTATTAGGGTAAGTTAGTAGGGTAAGGTAAATTACGTTAGTAAAGTAAATTATGTTACTAATGGAAGTTATGTTAGAACCATAATTTACATTAAGATAAATTAAATTTTAATAAAATTTTACAGATGAAACCTATGTTAATATTTTGCAGTAAAATTGTGTTTGAAAAGATACTAATAGTGAAAAAAAAATGAGTTTGAAAGTTTGTATCACTCTGAATGTGATATAAATATTCTCTAAGGACTTGCTCACCCATCTTTCGGCTTTCTATCCTCTTTTCTATTCTCTGAACAACTTTTGAATTCTGTCAGTTGTAATATTTTCCTCTGTTCTTCTGGACATATCTGTAACTCTTGTTAGGTCTAGAGAGTGAGAGGTTCAGGGGAAAAATGTCGTTTCAAAATATTTTTCAGGTTGATCTTTCCACGTTCATTTTTTTTAACGTCTTAAAGATCTATTTTTAATAAATAAATTATAAAATGGAGGTATATATTTTTTCCTATTAAAAAACATAGAGATGCACTAAACTGTTAGTAAGTTAGGAAGAAAAAGAATGACACTAAGATAAATCATGTCAGATCTTTTCCCATCTTTAATGTGCAATTGCAAAATATATTAAAAGTGAAAGTGAATAAAGTGAAATAAAGTGAAAACAATCAGAAAATTTTTATGGAAAAAAAGAAAAATAAAAAACTTGGAATAACCTAGTTGCATAAGTGTGCACACCCCTAAATTAATCGTTTTTGGAAACACCTTTTGATTTCATTTTACCACTCAGTCTGTTTGGGTAAAAGTCTATCCACATGGCACATCTTGACTTGGCAATGTTTTCCCACTCTTTCTTGCAAAAACATTCTAGATCCATCAAATTGTGAGGGCATCTCCTGTGCGCAGCCCTCTTCAGGTCACCCCACAGATTCTTAGTTGGAGTCAGGTCTGGGCTCTGGCTAGGTCATTCAGAAACATTGATCTTCTTTTGGTTAAGCCATTCCTTTGTTGATTTGGATGTATGCTTTGGGTCATTGTTGTGATGAAAGGTCATCTTCAGCTTACTAGCAGACACCTGAAAGTTTTGCACTAAAATCAGCTGGTATTTGTAGCTATTCATGATTCCCTCCACCTTGATAAAACCCACAGTTCTGACTGAAGTAAAGCAGCTCTAAAGCGTGATGCTGCCACCACCATGCTTCACTGTGGGTATGGTGTTCTTTTAGAATTATGGAATTATTGTACCTTTTGGAATTGTTCTCATCAGGCCATAACACATTTTTCCAGCCTCCCTGGTAATTTTTTGTCTTGTCCTTTTGTATATTTTGGAGGTATCTCCTGTTCTTGGTAATGTCACTGTGGTGCTCCATTTTCTCCACTTGTTGATGATGGCCTTCACAGTGTTCCATGGTACATCTAATGTTTTAGAGATTCTTTTATACCCCTCTCCAGGTTGATATCTTTCAACAAGTGAGATACCATACCACGGGCTTTGTAAGATCTTTGAGTACCGTGGCTTCAGCAGTTAGAGGAAACCAAGACATTGTCAAGAAAATCCTACAGAAACAGCTGGTCTTTATTTGAGGTTAATCAGAATAATTTCATTGATGACAGCTGTATGATAATTACTTTTGAACATGAGATTGAATGTGATTGGTTCGTTCTGAACACAGCCACATCTCCAATTATAAAAGGGTATGCAAACTTACGCAACCAGGTTATAATTGTAACTTTTTATTTTTCCTATTTTTCCCTGAAATGTTTGATTGTTTTTCACTTAATTTTTGTACATGGTAATTTCACACTGAGGGTGGGAAAAGTTCTGACATGATTTATCTTAGATTCCTTTTTTTGCTTCACAAAACACTGTCATTTTAACAGGGATGTGTAGACTTTTTATATCCACTGTACCTTTATATATTTTTCTTGTTTTCCTCTGCATGGGCCTCCAGTAAATATGGTACAAATGATAAAAAGTTACACAACCCAAACTGGGAAGTTGTTTGAGTGACTCTTCCAAATCATCCATCATTTCGTGATTGCCGGACGCAATTAGAAATTCTCCAGACACCCAGCTAAATACAGTGTTTTGCGATGGTCAGAAATGTTTCGCAGTGTAAAAAGACTGTAAAATCAGAGATGTCTATCTGAATGGGACTGAAATTATCAGACCACCCTGAGTTTGCTAAGGGAAAAAAATAAAAAATAAAAAAAAACAGCAGGTATTTTGGTCTGGAATTTCCCAGTGGTGGAATGAGATCTTTTCAGATCAAAGCAGATAAAATTCACAGAGTATCATGTGATTGGATTCGCTCCAAGTTTCAGTATGGTTATATTCACATTACAAGAGTCTATTGATATTTTGCTTAGATCAGATCTGTCTATCTAGACAGTTCACATTCATAACCTCAAGTGAACCGTGTTTGTCTTTAATATGAATGCACCTGTTCCCCGAAATGCCCCAAACGCACATACTACTAAGTTCCGATAAGTTCCTTTCAGCATTGCTCAAATCGATTCCTCAAGTATCTTTTCACTGAGTGTAGTCACTGCTGTCGCTGTCCTCCATTTTTGCTTTGCCCTGTTGTTGACACTGGATGATAGCAACAGCAGTGACATGAGCATGTGTGCTGAGGGAAAAGACGTGAATTCCTATCTGACTGGTCTCAGACATGTCACATGACCACATATCAGATAGGTACACTGTCTAAGTACACATACGAAAAGTGAAAGTCTTAAACATTAAAGTCTTTCAGTTATACAATAGACAGATCTGCACTGTCTTCCTATTATCACGAGCTGTTTTGTGGGCGGTGGTTTGAAAATACTCAGCGATTGGTATCACACACTTTGGAGGAAGCGATGTGCCGATCTCGATCTTCCTAAAAACATCAGAGGTGATAACGTGTGATGTGGCTGAGACGTGCGAGAATGAGAATCAGCTGAAATTGGGTTTGACAAATGAATAATGATTTTGGGGAAACCAACAGGGACAAATCTCAAATGTGAAACACACACACACACACACACACACACACACACGCTAACTCCTAGCTAGAGCTGTGCAGCTGAGCTCTAAGTGCAGCTGGATGATGGTTATGTCATACTTCAGAGATGTTTCTGCACCATTTGAGCTTAAGTGAGACCGGTCATGCAAGCCGTGGTGATTTAGAATCTTTTGTTCAATCAAAGTTAAAAAGAAAGCTTTACTCCTTAATGTATTTTAATCACACGCACCCTTGTCCCACCTTCAGGTCATTTAGTTAATCTTTATCACCTCATATTGTATTCATTAATGTCATGACTAAACCAAAACCCTGCCCTGTCTCTCTACCCCGTCTCCTGTGCAGTGTCTCCGTCCTCTGAGAATGTCTCTCTGACCCCTGATGAAGCGTCTCTGGGCAGTAATGAGTCCGTATCCTCACAGTCTTCCACAGCATCGACCTCAGAAACCCCACCGGAGAAGACCAAGAATCCCCATGGCAACACCGTGGCCACCCCACAGAACCCTGGGTAAGTGACTGACGTCCAGATGGTTTATTGGGCGTTCTCAAACATCGCGATCTCACTGATGTCATGGTCACTTTATATGTTTTACAAATTATATATAAAAATAAAACTCATTTGATTGTATTTAGACAACTTTTTATTCCACAACATATCAAGAACATAATATTAGACCGTTGTTGCTATGGTTAAATTTCTTTGGCCCATTTTTCATACACCACACTTCACTTGAAAGTACAAGATCAGCGATTGGTAAATCAACAGTTGGATAATAAGAATGGTACATTTTTGTGGTTTGCAGTGTTGCAATGTTTGCAAAATGTACCGTAGTGTGTCAAAAAATATTAACCACATAGTGTGTGTACACGAAGTCTCTTATTATTATTACAATAAAAGCCTTTATTGACTTATTTCTGATTGGTCCTTCCTAACAGATTTGTATACATTGGTTATGGTCTGAATACCCAGCCATCTTCTTCAAGTGTGTGTGTGCGTGTGCGTGTGAATTTTTCAATCAGCACTGTTTGTTGAGGGTACTCATGTAGTTTTGGGATGTGTCACACACTCACCTCTCACACTGGCTTTATGAATAATGAAGCTGTTTTCGTTCCAATGTCCAGTTAGTTCAGGGGCCGAATATGTTGCTGTGTTGCTGTTTTTGTTTGGTTGGATTTTTCTGGTTTCTCTGCGTCTCTGTCTGTCTGTGTTTGAGTGGCTCTGTGCTCGGGGCAGCTGGCCAGAGCTGAATGCTGATGTAGAAAGTAACAGTGTTGGGTTATGCTGGTGAGTTCAGCTCGCTGCTCTCTGCCATACCTGCAAGGATTCTTTTCCTGATTTTTTTTTTTTCTCTCATTTTTCTGCATCCTTGTTCAACCACACGCATACACACACGCTTGTTTTCTGTCCCCCCCCCCTCCCATGCTGACTGGTCAGATACAGAAAAAATGGTGGTCAGAAAGAGGTACTTGCTACACTGGCCTCTGACTGGTCAAATGAGAAAAAAATGGCAGTCAAAAGCACTTACGTGACAATATGCTGGCCTCTGATTGGTCAGATATATTAAAATAGTAGTCAACAACAGTCACATGGCAATATTTGGCCTATGATTGGTCAAATAAAGAAACGATGGTAGTTCGATGGTCAAATGATAATACACTGGCCTCTGTTTGGTCAAATACAAAGACATTGTTGTCAAAAGCAGTCATATGATAATATACTGGTGTCTGAGATAGTCAGAAGCGGTCACATTATAATATTCTGTCCTCTGAAGGGTCAGATAAAGAAAATATTGTAGCCAAAATCAGTCACATGATAATATACTGGTGTCTGAGATAGTCAGAAGCGGTCACATTATAATATTCTGTCCTCTGATGGGTCAGATACATTAAAATGTAAAATGGTGGTTAAAATCAGTCACATGATAATATCCTGGCCTCTGATAGGTCAAATACAGAAGAATGGTAGTCAAAAGCAGTCACCTGATGATATACTGGCCACTGAAATAGTCAGAAGCAGTTACATAATCATTTACTGGCCTCTGAATGGACATAAAAATGGTTGTCAAAAACAAAAACCTCTGATACAGAAAGAGATACAGAAAATGGTAGACATAATAATAATATACTGCCCTCTGATTGGTCGGATAAACAGTGGTAGTCAAAATCAGTCGCGTGATATACTGGCCTCTAATCCTCTAGGTCAGATACAGAAAAACAATAGTCCTAAGATTTTGGGAATGTTGAGGCGGAAGATATTGTAGATTATATCTTCAAACACAGCAGGAGAACGTCTGTTGTCAATAGCTCACCCTTTGAGGTAGTGACAGTGGCATGCAGTAGGTTTGAGCTGATTAATGATGGTATTAGAAATCGCTGATTAATTCCTTCCATCGTGATTGAAATGCCAGAAAACATCTTCTGCAGCTGTAGGAGTTTTAGGCTTGTTAAAGCAGTAAATCTGTCTCCACTCCACCTGTCTCCCTCTGCTTCACGTGTGAAAGGTCAGAATCCTGATTAGCACAGCTTTTGATTCAGCAAGTGAAGAATCTCTTGCGTCTCTCGTGTGGTAACCATAGTAACAGCAACGTAACCGACACATGTCCAACGAGGATTTCGCAGATATTTTAAACCCACTGATAACACGGATGATTTTTTTTATGTCACAGAAAATACATCATTATTATTATTATTATTATTATTATTATTATTATTATTATTATTATATGGGCACAGGTACTGAACAGAGATACGGATAGTGGGTACTGGATTCGGAACAGTATCCATGCTGTGCCGTGAGGGAAAAGTGTGATTAGTGCCTAACCCACTGACACGCTGGTCCTTCAGTCTCGCCCACTTGTTCATTCACTCACTTTCTCACTTCTTCACTCTCTCACTCCTCAGCTATCACACGCTCATGCTTCAGTCTGTCACTGACTCACTCTCTCCATTCCTCTGTCCCCAAACAACAACATTCCAGTCTGCATACAGGCGTCTGTCTTCCTATTTCCAGTCCCTGTCCTCCTCTCTATCTCTCTCTCCCTCTAACTCCCTCACTCTTCTGTATCTCTCGCTCATTTTCTCTCTTACTCTGTGCGTCATTTGTCACTTGGCCTGGAGTCATGATCACAGACGGGGCTTTGCTTATGTAACACTGCTTTCTCTCTCTCTCTCTCTCTCTCTCTCTCTCTCTCTCTCTCTCTGTCTCTATCTCTATCTCTCTCTGTCTTGCTCTCTCTGTCTTTCTCTCTCCCTCTTTCTTTTTCTTTTTTTCTTCTCTCTGTCTTGTTCTCTCTCGCCCTCTTACTTCTCTCCCTGTCTTTCTGTCAGTCTCTTTCTGTCTTTCTCTCTCTCTCTCTCTCTCTCTCTCTCTCTGTGTTTTCAGCCTAAGCCAGTGCAGGAGATGGCGCACTGTAATGCAGTAAATCCTGCTTGTGTGTGTGTGTGTGTGTGTGTGTGAGACAGGTGGCCGCGCTCCTCTCACTGTAAACACGGCTCGTGTGGCGAGGACATTCGGCTTATTTACTCGTCTAACGACCTCCCCGCTGCTGTCCACTGACTCACTGTAACACACTGCCTGTACATCACCATGCATTTCTATATACAGCACAGTGCAAATGTTTACATCCCCTGAGGAAAAAAATAAACAAATCTAATTCATAACAGCAACACAGTGTCAGAGATTGTCCTTATTATCACAACATTTCATTGTCTCTCTGCTCGTACTCTCACAGTGACAGTAAAGTTGAACCTAACCTAACTTAACAAAGTGGCGCAGCTGAAAAACATTCACCCTATCGCCAGGCGATCGCGAGTTCGAATCCCGATGATGCCACAGCCATCTGTGGCCGGAAGTCAAGAGAGCAAAACTGGCTGTGCTCTCTGGGTGGGAGGGGCATACTCTGTCTCTCCTGTCAATCACAGAGATTCTAGCCAATCCTGGGCCTCTGAGCTCATGTATGTGGAAGAGGGCGGATAGCTCTTTCTTCCGAGTGTGTTACACTGCCCTGTGAAGCAGCAGCATGAGCAGCAGTTAGAAAAAGGAGGCGGTTGCTGTGTCTTGGAGGAAGTACATGCTAACCTTCCCCTTCCTGGCTAGTAGCAGGTGTGTGATAGGGTGTGTGATAGGGGAGAACTGGCTGGTGGGTGGGAATTGGCCAAAACCATATTAGGGAGAAGCATTTAGAAAATGTCTATATAATAATGTGCATGCCAGCAATCTCCAACACTCCAAACTTCCATCTAAACTATGTTTCTGATTAGTTAGTTTTGGATTATTTTCATGTTTTATTTTTAATACTGTGGAATTTTATGTTGTTGTAGATAAACCATAAATTAAAGTTTTGTTTTTTTTTTTCATACAAAAATCTAAGAAACAAATCCATAAAACAAGTTATGTTTTTTTTTAAACCCCCATGTACTTCATTTTGTCTTATCTTATTTTGCTGTCTTCTCTTCTCTTCTCTTCTCTTCTCTTCTCTTCTCTTCTTTTGTGTTATGTAGTCCTGTCTTACCTTATCTTGTCTTATCTTGTAGCGTCTTCTCTTATCTAGTCTTGTCTTATCTAGTCTCATCTTATGTAGTCTTGCCTTATCCTGTGTTATCCTATTGTGTCTTATCCAGTCTTGTCTTATCTGGCCTTGTCTCATCATACCTAGTTTTGTCTTATCTTGTCCTATCTTGTCTTATTTTGTTTTATCTTGTCTGAATTGGCTTGCCTTGCCTTATCTTGCTGTGTCTTATTTTACCCAGTCTTGTCTTGCCTTGCCTTGTCTTGTCCTATCTAGTCTTGTCTTACGTTATCATATCCTATCTTGTGTGGTTTAATCTTTTCTTGTCTTGTTTTATCTCGCTTGGTCTTAGCTTGTCTTGTTGGGTCTAATTTTATCCTTTCTTGTCATGTCTTATGTTGTTTCATCTTGTCTCATCTTATCTAGTCTTGTCTTATCCTGTTTCATCTTGTTGTGTATTGTCTTCTCTTATCTCTATCTTATATTGTCCTATCTTGTCTTGTCTTATCTTCTCTTATTTTGTTTTATCTTGTCTTATCTTACCTCTGACTATTACAAAGCACTGACACTGGAGACTCCTTCCAAAATACCAAATAAATGTCTTCTCACAGAAAACCTCACCATATCAACAATTACATGTTTATTTCTTTTAATCTGTTTATGTGGAGCATCTGCCATACATGTCCATGTGAATGAGCTGTTACCATAGAAACGATAGTGTATTACAGGTACAGGTAATATAAACCTCTGATTTACATTACAGCCGGAACTAGTGGCAGAGCTGCTGTTATAGAAAACACCTTCTGACCAATCAGAACTCAGGTTTTTAGTTGTAAAGTGACCACAGGTACAGCAGTAGGAGTTGTACACGATGTGTTTACTAATGAGCTGCAGCTCTTTAACTGTATTCTATGTATCCCATTATAGTGCCTATATCCCATTTCCTGTGTACTTCCTCCCGAACAGAGGAACAGCAACGGGTTTGTGTTTTGCATCTCCGTCTTTTATTTAAGTCTCGATTCTCTTTTATAATCCAGCCTCAAATTGGGCTTGTGGTTAAGGATCGCCGTAATAAGGCCTCGTGTACGCGCTTCCAGCACGGCTGCTATTTTTACAGCCTCGAAATGAGAGCAATTTCCCTTGCTTTGGCTTAGTCGTAATTGTAAAAGCAATTTAAGGTAAAAAAACCATTTTCCTCTTCGGTTCCACTGGTTGCCACAGCAACCGTATTGGATTTTCATTTTTTTTAACTTTGTTTTAAGTTGAGGTCGTGGCACGGCGAGGCTCTGATTCACACAAGGTAGAGTACGATGTGGAGTGGAGCAGCTGGGTGTTTCCACAAGTGCTGTACTGAAGTTTTAAAGCTGTGTGTGTGTGTGTGTGTGTGTGTGTGTGGCTGTTCAGTGTGTCTACTGTGTTTTTCCCAAACGTGATAATGTGTGCACATTATTGTGGGTACATTATGTGAATAGCGTGTGTGTAAGTGTACAAACAATTAGGTGTGTGTTTAGTGTGTGTGTGTATGTGTGTGGCAGAGCGTGGGAGAGTGTGACGTATGCATGTGTGTTTTTGGCAAGTGTCAAGCATGCAAGTTTACGGCTGACATAAGTTTAGGGGGGTGTGTGTGTGTGTGAGGTTAATGAGTGGATTTGGTGCACTGCAGCGCTGCTGAAGCTTCATGCTGATGTGCAGCAGCTGAGGACTCAAACACCCTGCTGCAGAGCAATAAATCACCCCCTCACACACACACACACACACACAAACACACAGAGTTTCACTCTCTATATGTGTTATCTCTCTCTTTGTCGCTGTCTGACTTTATCTGTGTGTCTTCATTTCAGACTTTCTCTGTAAACTTTATACACCTCCATGTTTTTACACTTCTCTCTCTCTCTTCCACTCTTTCTGTCTCTCTTGCTCTCTCTCGCTCTGTCTCTCTTCCACTTTTTGTCTCTGTCTCTGTCCTCTTTTCTCTCTCTCTCTCTCCCCCACTTCATCACTCTTTCACTCGCACTCTTGCGCAGAAACAAAGGATGCTTCACTTTCACTTTCTCCCACAATGCATCTGTCACACAGTGAATTAATGAAGGACAGCGTCACATCTCACACTCTGCAAGCTACTTCTACAGTCCGCAACAAAAATATTTGCACCCTTCATGCACGCAAGCCCAAAAAACTGTAATGTTAATATAAATAAACCAAAAACACTCCGTTTGCATTTATTTCATTTTCATATTTTGTTTCATGTTCAAAACACTGACGCTGGATTTGAATGATTTTTTTAGTGTGAATCTTCTGCACTTTATGTAATGTGAACAGCTGATGTATACTGTATATTGATACGTGCTGTAAAGCAACATGTGATCATTTGCTCATTTGTGCTTTAGCCTAATGTGGTTGTCTAGTTACCTACAATATTATTGGCACCCTCAAATACAAGAGTGAGTCAAAAAAAAAAGCCTTGATATTTTTTATTAATTTTTTTTTGCATTGTTTATTGCAAATAGGTGTCATGGAAATATATCATCTTTCTACATAATTTATTAATAAATTCATTCAATGTAATTTTTCTACCGCTTCCTCAGATTCCTCTAGAAAAGAAATTCTTCAGGTTGTGAGTGCAGCCGCTGATTTTAAGGTCTGCATTTGACTCACCCTCGTAGAGAGAGAACAGTTTACCCACAATCTGACAATCCATATTAAACACGTAAAAATGAATTAACGAAGAATGTAAGACAGTTAAAATGCAATTAAATTTAATACATTTTAATTTTAAAATATTATTACAGTTTGTCCATTATTAAGGAAATAAGGAAATAAGGAAATAAATGTGCATGTGTGTGTGTGTGTTTATGACTCTTACCACTCTGTATTTTCCTATGTGGTCAGGGCTGTGATGCTGCACAGCCTTCAAACTTACACACACTCTGTTTCTGACAGGAAGCCTGACTCTGAGCCACACACACACACACACACACACACACACACACACACACACACACAGTGTAGGAAGAATAATTATGGAGAAACAGAGTGACTGACTGTGGATGTGTGTGTGTGTGTGTGAGTGTGTGTGTGAGAGAGAGAGAGAGAGAGAGAGAGAGAGAGAGAGAGACGTAGTTAATGTGTCTGTGAATTATGTTGCCTTTTTTTCAGTCTGACCTTGTGTGGCTGCTTACATAATTGTATAATTGCTGTGTGTGTGTTTGTGTGTGTTTGTGTGTGTTTGTGTGTGTTTGTGTGTGTTTGTGTGTGTATGTGTGTGTTGGATTAGAAAAGTAGAAGTAGGCTATTGTGGCCCGGTTCACAGCTCTCGTCCTATTTTCATCTTCAGCCAGATGAGATTTATTTTACAGTCAGTGTGTCTGTAAGGAAAAAAAAGTTCATTAGCAACTGTGTGGTGTGATGCAGCCTGCCGCAAAGCAGATGAAGCATGAAACTGGCAAATTATTCACATCTTTCTTTTCTACAGGATTGTTTAACTGATAAAAATGAATATTATACTGTACACCAGCTGCTGGGACAAGTGGATTTTGCATCCTAGCTATTAGTGTGTTTCGTTTTGTTGTTTTTTTTTTCCCCAGAGTTGCCTGGTGGACAGGTAGGTTCAACACCCAAAGAAAAAAAAACTCACCTTGTGATTAAACATATAACAGGAAAATGGGGGAAAAATCACAATACAGCAAGAAAATAGGAAAAATACAAATCACAGTATAACAGGAAAATAAGAAAAAACAGGAAATGTAATATAACAGGAAAATAGTTAAAAAACTAGGAATAATATAACAGGAAAATGGAAAAGAATGGGAATCTTATAACAAAATATAAAAAGGGACATTAATGCTCAACCAAGACACAACATATATGTGTATATATATATATATATATATACACATATACATACATACACACACACCCACACACACACAGTACTGTGCAAAAGTCTTAGGCACATGCAAAGAAATGTTGTAGAGAAAAGACGCCTTCAGAAATAATGAAATTAAATGTTTCTGCATTAAAAAAATACTATAAAGAGCAGTAAACAGTAATAAATGAAACAAAGTCAATACTTGGTGTGACGATCCTTCACTTTAAAAAAAAAAATAGTAGTCTCAGGTGCAGTGTGTGCAGTTTTATAAGGAAATGAGCTGTAAGTGTTACTGAGTATCTTGCAGAAGCAGCCACAGTTCTTCTGGAGACTTTGACTGTCGACTCGCTTCTTATTTCTGCAGCGAAACCCAGCAGCCTTCATTATGTTTTTATCTGAAAAGTGTCTCTTATGTAATCTGCTGCTTTCTTTACTGACATACACACATTTTTCTGTAACATTTAATTTTGTGCTGGAAAACTAATGTATGGAAATCTAAAATGTTTTTGTACTGAATCAATAATGTAGAAGTCTTAAAATAAACATCTATAACAAAGTTTGTACTAAAAAATACTTTTGCACAGTACTATTTATTTATTTATTTATTTAAATTCCAGCATTGATAAGATAACTGATCAGTTTTATTGTAGTGAGAGCGCAACAGTACTTCATTTATAAACTTCAACTTTATACTACAGACCTGTCATTAATTCCTACCTCTGTGCTAACAGGTGTGTGTGTGTGTGTGTGTGTGTGTGTGTGTGTGTTATTGTCCTGCTGAAGTGGGAGTGTAGAAATAAACAGTGTGTGAACACTCAGGGTCAGTTATAAAGCCAGAGCATGAGGTGTATGTACCTGATCTGCACTGCTCTCTCAGTGTTGTCCTGCTGTCAGTGTTTACCCCTTGTGGGGAATCACACTCTCTCTCCCTCTCTCTCCCTCTATCTCTCTCTCTCTCTCTCTCTCTCTCTCTGAGTTTATAAGTCTTTTTGTTTTTCCACAGAGGGGGAGCAGGCATGGCATCATGGATGAACTCCACTCCTACATGTTTAACACCTCAGACTAAAGCTGCAGACACAGAAGAAGCAGCAGCAGCAACCGGAGGACAGACCGACAAATCTGCTGAAAGGTACACTCATAATAATAATGATAATAATAATAATGATAATAATAATAATAATAATAATAATAATAATAATAATAATAATAATGAAGAAACACATTTATTAGGAGTTAAACATAAAAGATTTATAGGAAACTTAGTTTTATTTTATTTTTCATTCACTTACTCCCCCAGAACTTTCCACTTTTTTTCTTTTGTTATTTACTTGTACTTTCATTTTTTAAAATTAATTTTTTTTCATTCATTCCCGCTAAACTTTTCTTATATATTTTAATTTATTGTATTTTTATTTTAAATTTCACTCACTTATTCCCCAGAACTTTCCACTTTTTAAAAATTTATTATTTATTTTTTATTTTGTTTAAATTTTCATTCGCTCTTTCGTCCGGACTGTGCCCCTTTTTTTTTATTTATTTTTGTATTTTTATTTTAATTTTCATTTGCATATTTCCCCAGAACGTTCTACTTTTTAAACATATATTTATTGTAGTTTTATTTGAAATTTCATTCACTCATTCACCCACAACATTCCACTTTTTTAAATTATATTTTCATTTTCATTCACTCATTCCTCCAGGACTTTTCACTTTTTTATTTATTGTATTTTTATTTTTTGTACTTGGTGCCCCCCCTTTTTTTTACTGAAATTTAGCCATCAGTTTTTTAATCAATATAATATCAATATAATCAATTAATATCATATTTAAACAGTAAAACTGGTTCTGACATCTTTAGTTTGCACTTGAGCTCAGATTCGTGATCACGTCCCACTTATTCTGTCTCTCATACACATTTAATTCTTTTTCCACTTCCTTACACACACACACACACACACACACATTCAACTCTCTCTGGCCTTCACACTCGCTTCTACTCCTTTTCCGCCCTAGACACACAAATATCCATGCGCTCCCTCACCTAATGAAAAACACACACAGATATAAACACACACACACACACACGTTAAAGTCATTAAGGTGATCCTCCAGAAGTGAAGCTGCATTAACTTTCCTCCTCGACTGACTGATGCTGAACAGCAGCTGGACAAATTTCATTCAGTTCATAATCCTTTAATGTGATCCTGCACGCAAAGTCCCAAAAAAGATGCATCACAGAAAAAATCTCCAAAAAAAAGAAAAGAAAAAGAGCTCTCTTGTGTTAGAGCTGGAGAAATTTCCTTCAGGTCCATGGAAAACTTGTGTGTGTGTGTGTGTGTGTGTGTATCTGTCTGCTCGCTGTGTTTTGACTGCAGCCCTGTCTAAAACACACTGCTGTTGCTCCGAGGCCATGTGTGAAATATTTATCCGGTTGCCAGGTGTATTACGCTTGGCACTGCGCTCTGCTCTTCTCTCAGCAGGAGAAACGGAAATGCAAGACGGGTTAGTCTGAAAAGAGAAATGAATCAAGGTGATGGAACGGACAAGTCAAAGTTCTGTCCTCAATCCCGGTCTGTGCTTTAAAAAAAAAATGTCCTCAAGCATCGAAGAAGTGAAGCGGAATTCCTCCATAATGATGTGAGAGTAGTGATGAGCGATTAGAAAACATTGTGATTGCAATAAATTATTTAACAATACACTTTTTCTGACAGGATCACAGTTACAGGAGGATAAATTATTAAAGTTAATTAGTTGATAAAGTTCTACAAGAACCCGTTTTTTCATGCATTTTAATTATTTTAAAAAAATCCAGGTTTTTTATTTTTAGATGGTTTTATTATTTAAAATTGAATGTCATATAAATTTTGACTTTATTATGTAAATATATTAAAAAAATGTAAGAATGCCATGAGATAAGAATGCCATGAAAAAAAAAAAGATAAAACATTATATCTGGGGAAAAGGGGAAACATTCTTCCAATGTCTTCGTAAGCAAAAATGTTTTGTTTAAAATATTGAATGTTGAATAAAAATAATAGAAAATACTTTTAAAAATGTAGCAATATTCAATATTCTTAAATTTACACAGTTTAAAGCTGGTGCATGATTCAGATGATTTCACACATAAAAATATATTTTCAGTAAAATCAAAAAAAAAAAAAGAGAGAGAGCATTTGGCACAAACATACAGAGGATGTAAAAAAGTCTACACCCCTGTTAAAATTGTAGGTTTTTGTGATTGAAACCAAGATAAATCAAAAATGTCAGAAATTCTTTTGTACCCCGTTCCTGATCGATACCTCTCCTCAATAAGGTCTCGTACATGCTTTTCACGTCCACGGACGAAACCAAGATGTCCGAAAAATCCTACGGTTCCTGTATAGATAGAACGGTAGAAAAGATCTGACATGATCTATCTTGGTTTCATTTTTCATACATCACAAAAAACCTGCACTTTTAAAAAGGGGGTGTAGACTTTTTGTATCCACTGTTTATAGGTTTTTTTTTTAAATGTGTTTTGGCCTTTTGTGTAGAAAGTTTATAAAGATAGAGAGAGACATGCTGCACTGAGAATGATTTAAGATTAAATTCAAATGATTTGATTTGATGATGATTAACATCACTGTATATTTTGATTTTTTTCCTAATAACAGACGTAAGCGTGGACACTGTACATGAAAGGGTTCATATTTAATCTGCTTTTCAGTGTGACTGTTTCTGGACACGTTATAATTGGAGGCCGGACCTTACGTTTGTCATTTTTGGTATCAAAATAATATTAAAATATCAACAGACGTATGAAACAGGAACAGCTCTAAACTAGCAACAAAACCAGCACATTTTAGTTTAAAGCTCAAAAATCCATATACAGCTGTTAACAGTAGCCTTACTGAACATTTTTACACACATTCAATTAAAGCATTTCTCTGTAAAGCAGTGTGTAGCTGTATTGGACCACATCATCATCATCATCATCATCATCACTATCATCTTCACCATGGTCAGGGATGTTAGTGCTACTAGTGTGTACAGTTGAGTGCAAAGTTAAAAGCTGTTTGTTTTTTTTTTGTTTTGTTTTGTTTACAATATAAGAAAAATGGTCCAAGTGTCTATATGTGTGTGTGTGTGTGTGTGTGTGTATATATATATATATATAGTTTAGAAAACTACAAGTTTTCCTGAACTGAAACGTATTTCTCTTTTACCCGTATCTCAGCTACATTTCTCAAGTACTCAGAAGTACATTTCTATCGTTTTAAATCTGGTTACGCCCAAAAATGAGACAGTAGAAATTTGCAATTTACAGATGTCATTCCAGCTGCACCAAAAGAACAAGCTGTGTTTAAAGAAACTGCAGTTTACTTCAAGTGACTTGTTCCACTTTGTAGAAATATGGCCACGCCCTCTTTTCTGTCTGAACTCTGAGTGGTTGCCAGATTGAAAAGCCGTGTCCTAATCCCCATCCCTTTCTTTTTTTTTTTTTTTCTTCTGACAAGTGGAGCAGGGTGCTAACTGATTGCCTCCATTTTTCAGTGTCACTCTCATGAAAGCCAAGGCTGTGTACCCCTGCGAAGCCGAGCACGATTCCGAACTCTCCTTCCAGGTCGGAGCAATCTTCCACGCTGGTAAGTGGGAGTGTTATCAGCCGTCCCGGTCATTCACCTGAAACTGCTGGGATATTGGATTCGGCAGGACCCAAAATCTGATCTCATATCGCCACGGAAACGGGGGGAGGGGATGGCGAGAGAGAGAGAGAGAGAGAGAGAGAGAGAGAGAGAGAGTCCTGCTGAATCAGTCCACAGAGGACAAGGCAAAGTTATAATCATGCAGAGAGGAAATGAGGTCTCTGGCTCGGACTAGCAGCGCTATTGTTTTTACAGGCTTTATCACAGCAGCTCAAGCTTCCCTCAACTTTCTGAGCTTGCAAAAGCACTACTACTGCACACCCCGAGTGTAGCTTCGGACATTTTTAATTCCCAGCGTTAATATTCCATTACTGTGGAGATAGCAGATAAGCCGCCGGCTCTAGTTTAAGAGGTCGTGGAGCTATCCCAGTTAAAAACCATTTAAAACAACAATTTCATAAGACTAAAGGTTCCTGTGCTTACTTGTGATCAAACGTGTCATCAGAATAAGCATATGGGTTAAATTTTGCTATTGTACCTCCTCTTTAAACGTCATAAAGAGTATAACGTTTTTCTTTTCTAACAACACTCTCACCTTCCTTCTGCTCATTACAGATTTCACTTTGTGCTGCTTTTAGGGACGGCATGATACCACTCTTTTCTGAAACCTTCAGAATCAGCCAATATCTATAGCTATACCCAACCAATCAGTTTCTTATATAAATAAATAAATAAATAAATATGGAAAAGCTTAATTATTTTTTAGATAGTTATTTTTCCCCTTTTTTAAGTGAAGTGCTTGTAAAGTATTTTATATATTAAAAGTATTTTATATAATATATATATAATAAGTATAAATATAATAATAATAATAATAATAATAATAATAAAATTCAATCCTAAAAAAAATACAATCAAGTCTTTTTATGTGTTATATTTCCAATTCCAAAAACAAATCTTTTAATATAATCAAATTCAATTCCAAATCTTTTCCATTTGTTACAGGATTGAATTCGTTCTTTTCTTCTCCACTATCCGATCCACGCTTTTTTTTTTCTGGAATAATTTCTGGCCTAATATCGATCCTGGGTGTCTTTTCTGTGCCATCTCCACTTTTATATGTAATAAATAATAGGGATGCGCCAGTATGTGAGTTCAGGTCTGATGCTGAATAATTATTTATCTACATATCTGTCAATACACAAATTGATGTAATGTAGAAATTAGGATTAGATCCACCTGATCTTGTGTAGCACTTTAATTTTGTAGACCAACTATTACTACATGAAATGAAATATCACTGCTGAACCACAACCATATGTGGCTGGTGAACTGGAGCCACAGTGGGAAAGAAAATCAAATCTGCCTTTTTTTTCTTTTACTTTATCTCATATCCTTGGTCAGATTTGCCTGATTCATCTGTACAAATCACTTAAATGACACTAAATTACAGTCTCCTGTTTTTATCTCTAAACAGATTTTATTATTATTTTTTAAAAATTATTATTATTATTATTATTATTATTATTATTATTATTATTATTATGTCATGATACGGTTGTGGGCGGGACAAAAAATATAATAACCAATTGTTTTATGGAATGTTTAATTTCCCCTCCCCCACTGGGTTGCTTGAGACAAACATGGTAGGGATGAGCACACACGCTGGCCTTGGCGTTTGACTGGACAGATAGGCTGAAATAAATCCAGGCTCACCTCTCCGATGAAATTTTTGTCTTATCCTTCCATTTCTGCCTCATGCATTAGCGGGATTTTGTCTGTCTCCTTCTCCTCCAGTGGCGTTGGAAGCGAATGGTTTTCCACAATCGACTGCAGGCTCCATGTGTGTTGTGAAACACCCACTTTTCACAAGCCAGTCAAATCCTGATGACTAAAACTGAAGTCCCGCCCACACAAATATGCACTCGGAAATGTGAAAGAAGATTTTGTACAAGAACTGGCTCTAGACTTTGTAGTAAAGTGTAACATTAAGCAGCAGTTTTCACCTCATTGTCAGCTGACACATAGGGATGCTCTTCTTCATTTTTTTTTTCTCAAAGATTTTGGCCTTGTTTATTTCTCTATCACTCAGCAACCATGCTTTTAATGTTATTCTTGAGATGTTTGACCTAACAGCGCATGGCATACTATCACTGGCCTGGTGCACTCACATGAGCTGTTTATTTTTTATTTATTTTTGCATTTTTGTGTGGACAGATATTTTTTTGAAAATCCTTTCAAAGCTATCCGTATACATATGGACAGGCCCTAAAATCTTACAAATACTCTGATAAAAATTACATCACGCCCCTCTGTCTTTAGCGCATGCTTGACTGTATCGTGCCTCACTCCTTTCTCAGTCTTTGTCTGCTCTTATGGCTGATGCTAACACTCCACGCAGAGTCTGTCGCTCCTCTAAACGCCTCTAAAGAGTTTTAAAAATGACAAAAAACACATATGGACACAGCATCAGTCAAGCTAATGTAGTCAGTCAGCAAAGCTATGTTCAGTGTCTGTTGTTTCCTTCATTACTGAGGAAAATGGTGTTCATTTTTTTGGACCTGGATCATTGCTTTAATCTATTGGCCATCCATTACCCAGTGATCATGCACTTCATTCATCTTCTTACGTGTTCAGAGAGTGTGACTTGCTCTGTGCTTCTCGCAGTGACTCCGTCTCGAGAGCCCGGCTGGCTGGAAGGAGAGCTGGAGGGCAAACGAGGCCTCATCCCTCAGAATTACGTGGAAATACTGCAACAAATGGACTAAGCTAAAAAAAAAAAAAAAAAAGAAAGGAAAGGAAGTAAATGGGAATTTAATATACATGGTATCCATGGTGTGACCTTGACCTCTCCCCCAGCTTACACATTTTGTTTCTCCATCTGCACCACGAGTGACCCATTGAGGAGTAGATGTGGCAGATTAAACGTTCCTCCAACCTTTATGTTGTCTTAAAAGCATAAGCCGGTAAAGCCGAGGTTCACGAGTTCAAAACTGTAAATATTAAATGTGTTTCAAGGGTGGATTTTTTTTTTTTTTGCATGTTTTTGTGGTTTTTAAGTAGCTTGGATCTAATGCATGGGTGTATAATATTTTATATTATTTAATTAAAGCAGTTCCTTTAATTAAAGTGTGTGTGTTTAAACTGAATACGATTATACGTATTATATAAATGTTGAAAATGACGTAGCTATGTAAAGTTTCAAGTTTAAAGCACTCCCACATTGTGACGTTCACGTATTTGTTCCGATGATCTGCTTTCGAGTTAAAATGCTGTGCCTTAATCTCACCACGCTTTTTGTGGCTTCGACGCCGTCCAAGAATCTGGATGGAATCTTATTTTTACAGTGTGTACGTAGTGAAAAAATGTTTTCTATGCCAAGAAATGACTTGTATATCATCCGAATTAAATACTAAATAAACCAAACCATTTCAAGATGGCTGTAAATGCAGTATTGCCAAGTCTTATACACACATTTATGTGTCTTTATAATTATTATTCTCTAAAGGACGTTAAAGCTCAAGTGCATCCCTGGGTGGTTTGGACATTCTCAGTGTCTCACACCGCAGTTTAATTTCATTTCTTTTCTACCAGCCTTTTCTTCTTATGGTTTATATTTGTGACTGAGCACCATGGCAGTAATTTAAGACAGTGATTTATGGCTTGGCACTGCTCTGATTTTCGTCCTGTTGGAAAAGCTGTCGATCAATGTTAAACAAATAAAAGCTTTTTATTCCTCTGTCATGTATTTTATTTCATTTTGTTTGTACACTGAAATTAAGTGTTTCGCACTAAGCACAGCCAAATTCGGCTTGAGCTTGAGCTGTTTATGGAGTATTTTGAAAAATAAAAATAGATGTAGCAGGCTGTTATTGATGGAAACATTTCAAGAATGGGAACACGCAGAAATAAAATACCAGGAATATTATTATGAGTCAGTATTTTAAAGGTTATAAGTGACTTATTCACATTTTACTAGCTCTTAAAGCCATAAACTGCAGTGACTTGATGCTACATAGAGCTTAAAGTTGTAACCTGGACAGTTTGGTTATTAATTCCTGCTCAAAAGTTTATATAATAAGTGTTTGTTGCACATTGACAACTAATAATGCAATAATTTTCACCTAACAGATGTTTAGTTATGCAGATTGACATGAATAAAGTCTAATATGTAGTGAATAAACCTAATTTGAGCTTTATTAAGCAAAGAACAAGACCCTGTATTTAACCCCTTGTGCTCCTTAAAATAGTGTTATTTTTTGTTTACCTTTTAACAGAATATACCATTTTTTTCCCCTCTCCCATATACAGTACATTACATATACAATTCACACTTGTTAAAGTAAAGTCTATACATACAGTAAAATATTTAATTATTTCTGGATGTAATTCATTCTGAATAAATTTGAATAAACATTGATTTCCTTGCGCTTTACCGAATGAACAAATCTAACTTTTGTTCATTACAAGTAAAAACTTGTGAAGCTTGTTGAGGTGGTAAGACCGAGCACGGCTACAAAGTCTCAAGGTATGAGATGTTCTTGAGAGATTTCCCTGAGAGAGATCTTGCCTTTGTCTTTGGGAACTGTTCCTGTCATAGTTAGAAAGTCTCTATCAGTGTTTGCAGCTTTGTATGCAGGTGTGCGTGACCTGTGTCAACTTGCTGTGTTCCTGTGAATTCTTTCTTTTCAGCTGCTTCATCACATTACTGGTGTTACTATCACCTCGCAGAATCCTGCCACTCCAGATATTACAGGTACCTGCCATTTTCCACGCTAGAGTACCTCTGCATTGTAGGTACTTTGAGGTCATTTTTACTTCGCTATGCACATTTTGATGATCCGTTCTGCATCAGTTTCAAAGTTGAGTAAAGAAGTACAATGTGCGAAAATAGTTTCATTGGAATGGGTTGATTATATCGTGAGGTTGAGCCATTATACAGTGAGAAGAAATAAGTATTCAGACACTTTATTTAATATTCTTTCAGTGCATGTATCAATTTCAAGCATTCACACATACTGTCTTTTGACCTTGTACTTAAAAGTATGAACAAAATGTATGTATTCATAAACATGTTTAAAAAAATTAAAAAATTAAAAATCATATATGTAAAGGTTACATAAAAATAAATCAAATTATAGATACAAATGCTGCAAAACAAAAAAGTTATCGTGCAAATTTAATTTTTTATATAGCACTTTTAACAATTGACCTTGTCACAAAGCAGCTTTACAGAAATCTGGATATAAAATTGAAATTAAAATGATAAATTTATCCCTAATGAGCAAGCCAGAGGCAACAGTGGTGAAGAAAAACTCCCTGAGACAACATGAGGAAGAAACCTTGAGAGGAACCAAACTCAAAAGGGAACCCATCCTCATCTGGGCAACACCTGATAGTGCGATTATAGATCATTTTTCTTCTATAACTGTATACTATAGAGTCAAATAGTTCTAATTGTCTTACCAGGAACTTGAGTATGATCATCATTAGAGTTTAAGTAACTTTAAGTCTGTCGTATCAAACTGAAGCTATCAGCTGTTCAATGCTGGTGACTTGAATGACAGTAATAATGATAAGGAAGGTAAGAGAGAAGCCAGTACTCACTCAAAAAGAGTTGCAGGACCTGAAAGCAGCAGAAACAGCAGTTACATGGAGAACAATAAGCAATGAACTGCAATCATCTCCGTTCCTACACCTCACGCAAAACTCCGCTGCTAAAGAAAAAAAGCATATAAAAGCATTTAGAAATTTCAGAACTCTTTTGAAACAGTATCCTCTGGTCAGAGGAAACATACATAAAAAATCTTTGGCAATCATTCATCTCATCATGTTTGGAGAAAGAAGGGTTTTGTGCAAAGAGCACCATAGTACAGTGAAGCATGGTGGTGGGAGCACAGTATGGGGTTGCTTCTCTGCAAACGGTACTGGGACGTTACATCATCGAAGGAAACGTGAATAGAGTGATGTACCTGTGGATGAGCTGTAACTATAGACACAATAACATATTGATCTGCTGTTATAAAAAATGAATCTGACCAATCAGAATTGAGAATTCAACATCACACACACATACCTGCTTGCGAACATCATCATGGATATCAGTTCAACTATAAAATAAAAGGCTGTGATGGTAGTAGTGAGGTTCCAAACACACTTTCCATAAGCATACTGCAAGTTATGCCAGAAATAATTCGACAGCGTCCCTTCAGAGACAATATAACAAATGGACAGCTAGCATAATGTTAGCTGGCTAGCTAGCGATGTTTTAAAGTGTTTCGAATCAGGAGCTACTTTCGGTTATAAATTTAGCTACGCTTTTTGTTCAATTTTAGTCCATTTTATATATACTGAGGTTAAATGGTCCATCTGTAAAGGGTTAGAAAAGATTCACAAACCCTGCTTTTAGTGTGTATTTTCGTCAGGTAAGTTGCTCGTGCAACAAACTAAACAAATACACAATTTCACTTGGTTTTATTGCTGTTATTATTAGTATTACTGACTCCCTGGTGAACTGCCTAACTGTTTCCCCTCAAGCCCTGAAACATAATGTTATTCCAAGTCAAATTTTTATTTTCCTTACAGAGCAATTCTGCAAATAGCTCAGCAGTGTCACCTCCAGCTGTTTTCAGCTTCCATATGCAAAAAGAAGCTCAGGTCATGTCGTTAAATTACACCCTACAGTATATGAGCCACTCTCCTTTACTCCCACACACACACACACACATACATACATGCATACATACATACATATATACATATATATATATATATGCAGACAGCCGCCCCTGTAGCTCTGTTTTTTTTTCCCCTTCCATTTTATTGTCCAAGTGGTGTAGAGTATTGTGTCCCACAGGATTGCAGCTGCTTCACTGCATTTTTCTCCTGATGTGGGTAAATGGTGGGCTGAGAGTCTCAGGTACCCATTAGAAAGAGACTTCTCACCCTAGACTTCAGTTGGACCACAGGCTATAATCTAAACCAGAATTGGTTCTCTACTGGGAAAAAGGCACTTCATTCGGTTTACACTTTAAACCAAAAAGTGAGATTCTATAGAAAAACCTTAGCCATCAATCCACCCTATATTAATCCATATTAATATGTCTAAAGGAATATCTGTAATTTGTAGATTTTGGTATAAGTTTAGCCAGTTTATTGTATATACACTCCCAGTCAAAAGATTCAAACACCCTATATTTTAGCATTTTTGTTTAATTACGTAATTTTAAATAGTCTAAATTCTGAAAATCTAACCACTTATATGAATTTTTTTAGATTAGAAATGTTCAAAACTTTATTCTTCACTCTGTGTAGACACTTTTGGCACACAGCATTTATGTTTTTTTAGTTAATACTAGCGCTGTCCGTTAACTTTATACCCTCCAAAGCTTGTTTAGAATCCTGAGAGCAAGTTATGTTCCACGCAGATGTAGCTTTCCTTATTTAATTGTATTGTATTGTCTTGTCTAGTCTGTGGCAGTAATAGTGATTAATAAAGGAATAAAACACAGATGGTGTGCTGTTATAGCAAACTAATCAGTGACAGAGTGGTGTGATGCAGCCCGATGTGAAGCAGATTTACTGTAAACACTCCGAGGTGGATTATTTTCCAATGACCGCACATCCTGAAAGTTACAGTTACAGCTTTAGCTCGGACTGTTACAAAGTGCTGACACTGGAGACTCCTTGAAAAAATGCTAAATAGACATCTCACAGAAAAGTTCACCATGTAAAAAAAATGACACATTTTTTAAAATCAGTTTATTTGGATCATCCTTTGTACATGTGTGTGTGTGTGTTGTTACTATAGAAACATTAATATTTTAGAACCAGTGCATTAATATACACCTGTGATTTGTGCTGTAGCTGGAACTACTCTCAGAGCTGCTGTTATAGGAAATTAACATCTACACACAACTACTTCTTGATTGCTGCGTCCCAAATCATAGTCTCTTGAACCCATAAGACGGATTGTGTACTGCATTATATGGATCATTGTAAATCAATAGGAAAAAAAAGGAAGTCCATAGATGCAGAGGAAATGATTTCCAGTAGTCTGATTGTTTACAACAGAAACGGTGACATTATATTTATTATATAGTTCTACCTCTCTACCTGGCTGCTACCCCAATAACTCCTACGTCAATATACAGTATATATACAGTATAAGCTTATCTGCTGAGTACTATGTCATAGTATGTTATGTTTACATTCCCAGCAATTTATTATATTGTTATTCTTTTGCACTACTGTTATATCTGATGCTTTCATACTAGAACTGTGTACTGGTCCTCGCCGCACTGTCTCTTACTGTGCCTGTTTTAGTAGTTATTGTACTGTCTTATTGTCTCGTTTTAGTAGTTATTGTACTGTCTTATTGTCTCGTTTCAGTAGTTATTGTATTGTCTTATTGTCCTGTTTTAGTAGTTATTGTCCTGTCTTATTGTCCTGTTTTAGTAGTTATTGTACTGTCTTATTGTCCTGTTTTAGTAGTTATTGTACTGTCTTATTGTTCCCTTTTAGTAGTTATTGTACTGTCTTATTGTTCCCTTTTAGTAGTTATTGTACTGTCTTATTGTCTCGTTTTAGTAGTTATTGTCCTGTCTTATTGTCCTGTTTTAGTAGTTATTGTACTGTCTTATTGTTCCCTTTTAGTAGTTATTGTACTGTCTTATTGTCTCGTTTTAGTAGTTATTGTCCTGTCTTATTGTCCTGTTTTAGTAGTTATTGTACTGTCTTATTGTTCCCTTTTAGTAGTTATTGTACTGTCTTATTGTCTCGTTTTAGTAGTTATTGTCCTGTCTTATTGTCTCATTTTAGTAGTTATTGTCCTGTCTTATTGTCTCGTTTTAGTAGTTATTGTCCTGTCTTATTGTCCTGTTTTAGTAGTTATTGTACTGTCTTATTGTCCTGTTTTAGTAGTTATTGTACTGTCTTATTGTTCCCTTTTAGTAGTTATTGTACTGTCTTATTGTCTCGTTTTAGTAGTTATTGTCCTGTCTTATTGTCTCGTTTTAGTAGTTATTGTACTGTCTTATTGTCTCGTTTTAGTAGTTATTGTCCTGTCTTATTGTTCCCGTTTTAGTAGTTATTTTCCTGTCTTATTGTCCTGTTTAGTAGTTATTGTCCTGTCTTATTGTCCAGTTTCTGTAGTTATTGTCCTGTCTTATTGTCCCGTTTTAGTAGTTATTGTCCTGTCTTATTGTCCTGTTTTAGTAGTTATTGTCCTGTCTTATTGTTCCCGTTTTAGTAGTTATTGTACTGTCTTAGTTATTGTCCTGTTTTAGTAGTTATTGTACTGTCTTTTTGTCCTGTTTTAGTAGTTATTGTACTGTCTTATTGTCCCATTTTAGTAGTTATTGTACTGTCTTATTGTCCAGTTTCTGTAGTTATTGTCCTGTCTTATTGTCCCGTTTTAGTAGTTATTGTCCTGTCTTATTGTCCTGTTTTAGTAGTTATTGTACTGTCTTATTGTCCTGTTTTAGTAGTTATTGTACTGTGTTAGTTATTGTCCCATTTTAGTAGTTATTGTCCTGTCTTATTGTCCCATTTTAGTAGTTACTGTCCTGTCTTGTGCTGTTTGCACACGTTTGCACGTGCACTTTATGTAGAAATGTGTAGTGTCCTGTAGTTCTGTGTTGTTTGATGTTGCACCATGGTCCTGGAGGAACGTTGTTTCGTTTCACTGTGTACTGTACTAGCTGTATATGATTGAAATGACAATAAAGCCACTTGACTTGACTTGATATTTACCGTCACCAGCAATGGAAGGTGTTTTCAGTTTATCTTAGTCAATGCTGCTGAAACTAAACTTAACAACAAAGGTGCATCGTGGAAGAATTCATTCCCAGCTCTCAGGTTAAGGTAACGTTAACTGATGTTAGCAGTGATGATGAGTAGCTAGATATGTAGTTCATGGATATGGTTTGTGTATTATTTATTATTATATTTACAGCATTTCCATTCATCGTTGTACAAATTCATTTGTGGAAAGAGGTGAAAGAGTTAGTTTTATCATGTTTTATCATGTCTAGGGGTAGGCGATTGTGAAAATGGTGCTGTGAGCTGGAAACAGAACGTTCTAGTAACTTCTCTGAAGATTTCTGAAGTGTCTGATGTGAGGCTAGGATGCAATGAACCTCATCCTCACAAGCTTTTTACATTACACTGCCTACATCTTGCTTCGAAAAAGGTTGTTGTTTCAATTGCCTCCGTCTACACATGATAAAACGAACTCTCTGACCTGTCCACGATTTAGTGTGTACAGCGATGACTGGAAATGAACTGACAGTGTTAGTTTAGTAGAGTTAGTTTAATCACTTGTTGTCTAATTTTGCTAATGTTAGCTAGCTGTATTTCTAGTTAACTGAGGACTTTTGATCGCATTTGTCTTTCTTTCACTGCACTGTTTTTGTTGCTGTAGCAGATGTAATGTTCCCTGCGGAAGCTGTTTCCTGGAAGTTAAAACTCGGAAGTGCCAAAAGGAGCCATTTTATAGCTTTTGGGTTGTTTTTCTTCTTGCTCTAATACATAGCCAAACATTTTTTCTTCTTCTTCCTGTTACATGTGTCTGTCTCTGAGTAATTAGTGCACAAATCACTTCCAGACTTCTCTGACTGTGTGTGTGGTTGTGTGTGTGTGTGTGAATGCTATCACATTTTGTTGCACTGTTCACATCATTAGCATGCGGAATTCTTTGAGGTCGCTGTGAAATTGTGTCTCTGCGTCTTTCTGTCTAAGTGTGTGTGTGTGTGTGTGTGTGCGTGTATTACATAATGATGTAGTAAAGTCTAAAAGAACTAATAGGGCTGATGATGGGACGTGGGAGAGACTAAAAATAGGCAGCGTGCCAGGGCACCAGGCGCTTACATAATCAAACGAGCCGAGCTAATGAGGTGGGCATATCTCTCTTTCTCTCTCTCTCTCTCTCTCTCTCTCCCTCTCTCTCACCCCCACTCCACCCTCTATCCATCTCTCCATCTCTATCTCCCTCCCACTCCCCACCCGCTTCATCTGCTAGGGTTCGAGCCTCATCTTGTCATTTCTCTCCTCTCTCTCTCTTTCGCTCTTGCTCTTTTTGCACTCTCATTCTCTCACTTTCTCTCTCTCTATCACTCTCACTCTCACTCTCCCTCTATGCTTTCTTGTCCTGATTTTTATGATGTAACTTCTACAGTGCCTCATCTGTCCATCTGCATGCCTGCCTGCTTGACTAGTAGCGAGCCTTTATCCTCTCGGTGCCTGGGTTGGAACCGAGTCATTATTTTCATCACCAGCTTCTCTCTCTCTCTCTCTCTCTCTCTCTCTCTCTCCCCTCCCTGTTTCATTTTCTCCCATTCCTGTATCTGTCGATCTGTCTAAAGCTTCTCTCTCACTTGAGTTTGACCAGAAAAGTATTTGTGAATAAATGTGGTCATATTACACAGCTGAATGACAGTATTCACATTTGTTAGAAACTTTTTTTTGGGACTCGAGGAATCTAAGAATTAGTAGCAGGATGTGGCATATTGCATTGCAGCTCCATTCATCAGAATTTTATTTTAGAATTTTTATATTTCTCAACGTTCCCTAATCGCATTGCAGGAATTTTAATAAAATATCTGCTCTGAGGAGAAACTCTGTAGATGAAAATTCTGCTGAAAAAATGATATCGACCAAAAAGATCCAACCAATCAAGGATAAGTACAACTGTCAGTCACACTGCCATATTATTTATACTCTGATCTAATCTGAGTCAGATTTTTAATTCTATCTATCTATCTGTCTGTCTGTCTGTCTGTCTGTCTGTCCCCTTCTTTCTTTCTTTCTTTTTTTCTTTCTTTCTTTTTATCCCCCCTTCTTTCCTGTCAGCTTCTGGCAGCTACACACTCCACTGAACTGACAATAAAATATCTGAATTACTGCTGAGTTTTTGCTGGAAAAAGAATTACCCATGCTCATGTGTCTTTGTTCCCTGAAAAGACTGAAAAATAAGTAAAATAAATGTTTGTTCATAATAACAAATAGCTCTTTGGGGCATTTTTCAGAACCGATCTCCTGAAGAACGTGTATAAATTTTGATCGGACAAAGTTGATGAATTTTTATTAAAGATGACAGACGATAAACCTTAACTCAGGCTTCAACTGCTCGTATGAAGTGAGTCATGTGACCAGTTCCACAGGTGTAAATGGAAGTCCATGTTGTGTTTTTTCAGCTACTTCTCTCCTTCCTGTGTTTGTTGTCGTGCTCTGAGTTCTAAGTGTGATAAAGTGTGTGAAAGCTCAGTCTTATTGTGTGCCTGCTTTCAAAGCAAGTCATTCTTTTCATCTGCAGTCTCACCCTGTCTCACTCTGTCTCACTCTCATCACCCTGTCTCGCTCTCATCACTCTGTCTCACTCTATCTCACCCTGTCTCACTCTGTCTCACTCTCATCACTCTGTCTCACTCTCATCACCCTGTCTCACTGTCTTACTCTCTCACCAATTCTCTCATCACTCTGTCTCACTCTATCTCACTCTGTCTCACTCTCATCACCCTGCCTCACTCTCTCTCACTCTGTTTTACTGTCTTCCTCTCTCACTCTTTCTCTTATCACTCTGTCTCACTATTTCTCTTAGCACTCTGTCGCATTCTCTTAATCTTTCTCTTATCCTCTGCCTCACTGTATCTCACTTTATCTCAGTCTGTTTCTCTTATCACTCTGCCTTATTCTGTCTCACTCTATCTCACTCTGTCTTACTTTCATTCTGTCTCTGTCTCGCTCTTTCATTCTCTCGCTCTATCTCACTTTCACTCTGTCTCACTCTGTCTTATTTTTTCACTCTGTTTCTTTCACGCTGTCTCACTTGTTCACTGTCTCACTCTTTCTGTTATCACTCTGTCAGCCTTTTGGCCTTTTGGCCACAATTTCACACGTAGTGTGTGTTGTGTTAATATCCAAAAAATCCCAACATTTCCATTTCATTTCACTCCAGAGGATCAGACCACTCACCACAGACACTTCCTCTCTCTCTCTCTCTCTCTCTCTCTCTCTCTCTCTCTCTTTCTTGCTTTCTTTCTTACTTTCATGCTTTCTTTCTTCCTTCCACTCTGATCTCCACTTTCAGTTCTTTCACCTTTAATCCCTTTCTACTACACTAAACTCAGTGTTCTGTTGTTTTTGGTGTAAAACACTGTTAGTGTTTATTTCATGGCTTTTTCATGGCTGTTTTTTATTCCCCCTCTCACGATGGGGACTCGGACTTGTTCACGCCGAGGTTTGAGTCTCACCCCGGCGGAGACGTACAGCAAATCACATTATTGTTCCTGTTTCACATCAACACAGCCGTGAAATGGAGGGATGAGTAGAAAAAATAAGTATGAGAGTCCGTCTGTGCAGAGAGAAAACTGGGGCGCAGAAGGCTCGGTGTGTGTGTGTGTGTGTGGTCGGTTGATTGTGTTTCTCTGGCAGAGTGCAGTGCTGGCAGTAGATTTAAAGTGGGCCGTGTGTTTGTGTAGAAGTACAGCAGTAGTGCGGTCTCTCCTCAGTCTCTCCTCAGTCTCTCCTCAGCTCCTGGCACATGGCTGTGTGTTTTCCGACTCGACTCCTAACAGGGTTAATGGGGAATTTTCTCTCCGGAGACAGGAAGGTGTTATTCCGTTAATGCTTCGTGCGTTCTCGTGTCACTGTCTTGCTCTTTCCGCGAGCAATTTCCCTTCGCTAGCTTTCTGCCGTGCCAATGAACAAATGGAGCAAACAACTAGTTTATAATATCACTCTCTCTCTCTCTCTCTCTCTCACACACTTTCATACCAACTCTCTCTCTCTCTCTCTCTCTCTCACACACACACTTTATGTGTGCTGAATACAGTCTCTAAATACTATTTATTTATTAGTATATCAGTGTGTCTTCCTTCACACAGTGCATCCTCTTCTCCCATCACTTCCTCTCTGTCTGCACTACACACACTCCTTTATTTCTCCCTTCATTTTTCCGCTCCACTTTTCCACACAGTCTATCAGTGTACGTCCTTTCATCCGTTTTCCCTCCTTACTGTCACATCTGTCTATCTGTCTGTCTCTGGCTCTCTCTTTCTTACAATTTTTTTCTTCCATGCTTTCTTTTTCACTCTTTCGCTCTGTCTATCTATCTGTCCGTGTGTCTGATTCGCTCTCTCTCTCTTACATTTTTCTTTCTTTAATGTTTTGTCTTTTTCTCTTTCTCTCTCTCTCTCTGTCTCTCTCTCTCTCTCAGTGTCTCTTTCTCTCTGTCTGTCTCTCTGTCTCTGTATGTCTCTATCTCTCTCTCCCTCTCTCTCCCTTTCTCTTTCTCTGACTTTCTGTCTCTCTCAGGCACACTCTCTGTCTGTGTCTCTGTCAGTTTTCTGTCAATTTCTCACACTCTGTCACTATCACTCTCTCTTCTCTCTCTCTCTCTCTCTCTCTCTCCCTCCCTCCACTGGCACTCTTTCATTCTTGGCTTCTCCTCCTGTTTCTTTATTCCTTCACCCCTCACCACCCACTCTGACTTTTCCACAGCCGTCTCTGTGGATCAGATCACGCTACAGCCCAATCCGCCATCATCCTCTGATTATCCACACTCGTATCCAACAGAATCCCACACACACACACACACACACACACACACACACACACACACGCACACACTCAAAACTAACTTGAAGACTGTTGAACATGTAGAAGCTCCCTCTTTACCTCTGAGTGCAGGTTTGTGTATATCTGGTTCTCTGTTTATATTTGAGATAAACCTGTGCTCCAGGTGTGTAGAGAAACAGTCTAGAGGTGTGTATGGGACTGTATTTAAATCACACTCCCGTCCCCTCCTGCAAAAAACCTTTGTTCAATTTCACACTCTACGACTCGCAATATTTTCTAATGAACTTGGTTCTTTTTCCCAGAATATATTAAATCAGTCATTTGCACTATTGTGACCCTGCCTAGGATAAAATAGTTACTGGCTATAAATGAATGCCCGAGCTAAACGAGCCACGAGTCCAATACGCTCACATGCTAATGAGTGTGACCTCGCTTCATCCCGCAAGCTTCCCCTTACAAAATAAAAAAAATCACATTAATATCACATGATCATGTGAGGAATATGCAATCAGACATGAAAACCATGTCCTGAAACATCATGTCTGAACTCGTCATGTGAAAATGGGATCACAGGAAAATAAATGAATAATGTGGAAAAAATTAAATATGAAAAATGAAACCATATGACCTACATGTGACAAATTAACATGACAATAAATGAGTTGTGTGGAAAAAAAACAAAACACATGCATTGTGTGTGAAAAGCCCATTACACGAACAAAGTGTGAAACATAAAATGTGTGTAAATTTCCCATATGAATCATGCGATTATTGTAAAACAGTCCACTAACACACACAAACACACACTGTGCATGGAGAAATATTAGCTTTAATCTCTAACTGAACACCTACAAGGTGACGATCAGCAGGGTAGGTGTGTGTAATAAAGCGCAATCCGCACACACACAGCCATGTGAGTGTCACTACTGTGCTGATGTGAGAATGATATCTGCTCAGTGGTGGTCTCTATAATTATTACACTGAGTGATTATAAACCTACAGAGTGACTTATAATTGATGAAATTACAACTGAGTTCATGTTCACATTATTATATCTAAGTGCCTACGCTTCAGTGAGCTTCCAACTAACTGTTGCTGTGCTAGCATAATGTCTGTTCCATATGTGCTTGTTGAACATCCCATTCCAGATTTAGTCCCTCTTTGCTGCTGTAATAGCCTCCACTCTCTACTCTCTCACCTTCCACTAGATTTTGGAGCGTGGCTGTGGGGATTTTGATCATTCAGCCACAAGAGCATTAGTGAGGTCAGGCACCGATGTTGGGATGTTGAGGAGGTCTGGGGTGCAGTCGGAAAAGGTGAGTTCATTCCAAAGGTGTTCAGTAGGGTTGAGGTCAGGGCTCTGTGCAGGACACTCGAGTTCTTCCACTCCAACCTTAACACACCATGTCTTCATGGAGCTCGCTTTGTGTACAGGGGCATTGTCACGCTGGAACAGGTTTGAGCCTCTTAGTTGCAGTGAAGAGAAATTTTAATGGTACAGCATACAAAGACAAATTGTGTGGTTCCAACTTTGGGGCTGAATAGAATAAAGGAACAGTAGAAGAAGCCATGAATGAAAGAGTGCCAAGAGAGAGAGAGAGAGTCTGAAAACTAAGCCTTTACTACAGCTAGTCAGCTTCATTTGTGCATTGCTCCAAAGATTATGCTGTTTTCTAGAAGAAGGAATTACTTCTTACTACTTAAACAAATGGAAAAAGTCTGAGAGAAATTTAGATCAATACAGAAAACATGTCAAGACTGGACTCAAGTCCTAGATTATACACAGCTACAGAAAAGTTGGCATATTACTTACATTTCAATTGAAAATACAGTGCATGAGTACAGAGCCACTGAGTGGTTATTGTTGAATAAGGCATGGCCATGAATTGATACACAGTATTGAGGTCACCAGTTAATATTTCAAGGCTGCAAGTGAAGCATCCTGTCATTACTGTGAGTTAAGTCGTGGCTACAAATTGTGTACTTTGAGCCCTTGACTTATATAGAATGTGGTACTTAATATGTGATCTTCAGATTATTATTTGGCAGGGACGGGTGGCAGTCTATTCATGTCGAGAATTCTCATAAGTGATGAGGGCTAATGGTTTATCCATGTCGAAACACCAGTGACTACAGTGTCTTTATACATCAGTTCACGATTGAAGTGTAGTGTTATCAGTCATTTCAGTTACCTGAAATTCAACATGTTATTTAAATTCTTTTAAAATATCTTTCCAATTTGTTAAAACATGTCATGAAAGACTCATAAAAAATGTGTGTGACAATTTACCTACATGTACTTTAGCAGGAAAATGGGTGTTGAGATCTCTCCTGGAAGCTCTTTGCTGTTTGTCAGTGTTGTTGAAAATTGAGTATGAACCTCAAGAATGATCAAAAGTATGTTGAGATTTGTAACATGGTTGCCACACGCCAATCATTAAGCTGTAACACGTGACATTCTTGATAGATTTGCATGAAACTTATTATAAAGCTTAACGCTGAGGATATCTGCTGAGGTTGGGGTGTGGTCCTCCATAGGGGGCGGAGTTAGATTCAAATAACTATTTTTCAGGCCCTGTACTCCAGGGAGTGTACTGCGTTATTGTGCTAATCTGTGTAGGGATTTCTACTGTTAGCTGGGTTACTTCAAAAACATGGCCACCATCAGCCAATCAGTTTGCAGCATGCACTTCAATGTGTTTACACTAAGGTACCACCATGAACAGTATGTTCTCTATGGTTGCTTGAGTGTTCTATGCAACTTGGCAAGAACTAGCCACTGGGGCACTGTTTGCAAAGGGTGCTTGGCCTCCACAGATCTTTCTTTCTTTCTTTCTCTTTATTTATTTATTCATTCATTCATTCATTTACCCATTTACCCACCTACCTACCAACCACTTCTTAGTGGTAGCCCATCCCATCTTGCCAACTGACTCTCACCAGTTATTCTTTCTTTCGTTCTTTCGTTCTTTCTTTCTTTCACCTAATTTTCCCCCTGTTGAGTGGTAGTCCATTTCAAATTTCTAATTAAGTCTTTCCTATTATTATTTTATTTTTTTATTTTATTCATTTTTTTTACCCCAAGTTCTTCCAATTTACTGGTAGTCCATTTTGTGGTAGCTCTTTCCAGCTTCCTAATTAAGCCTTGCCTTTATCTATCTATCTGTCTTTCTGTCTGTCTTTCTGTCTGTCTGTCTGTCTGTCTGTTGTTTTTAACCCAATTTTCTCCCAATTTAGTGGTAGCACTTTTCAGGTTTCTTGACATTATTATTTTTTTCATCTAACTTTTCCCAATTTAGTGGTAGTCCATTCCATTGAAACACAACAATTATTATATTATCTTTATTTTTATTTTATTTTAGTTTAGTTTAGTTACCTAATTTTCTCCCAGTTTACTGGTAGTTCTTTACAGCTTTCTAATTAAGTCATTTTTTTACCCAATTTTCTCCCAATTTAATCCATTCTATTTGCTAACTTGGTCTCACCAATTATTGTTATTTTCTATTTTATCTATTTACCCAATTTAATGGTAGCCCATTCCAGCAAAT